>KZ271528.1:68154-166937 GCA_002249935.1 Onchocerca flexuosa
TTTTTTTTTTTTTTTTTTTTTTAAAAAAAAAAAAAAAAAAAAAAGACGGGTTTTTTTGACTATTCTTACTAACCATACCATAATATTTACCTACTTGCTGCGGAATAAAAATTGAAAACTAACCATACCATAATATTTACCTACTTGCTGCGGGATAAAAATTGAAGAAATAATTCAAAAAAGTGTATGGAGATGGTTGGCATGAGCTATCGAAATATCGTAGAAGCAGGCCAGATAATGCCGATGGAAAGCAAAGGCATCTGTGATACAGTATTTTACCAATACTTTCAACCGCCGCAAAAGAAAGTTCTGCATCCTGAAAAAAATTTTTTCAACACATTCTAATTTTGCAAATAAAAGATTACATCCCAAAATGTACTCTTTATCATAAAATGCTTCAAAAACTGTGGAACTAAATGCAGGCATTCCCGCCGGATTATTTGAATCTACTTGATAACATATTTTAGAGTCAACCCTGTAATTAATTGCACATGAATTTCATTTTCAAAGTAGACATGAACTATTTCCATTTTCTTAGGCATTGATTTTTAGTTGAGATTTATGGAAGTCTAGTTTCGATAGCTTTTAAATTAACTGTCCATTGCCAATTATTACATAAGTCAAAATTCACCTGATTGAATATAAATCCTTCAAAAACTTGCAGAAGCATTTGTCCCTTTAGAACACCACTCCCTACAATCTCTGGATAATATAACTGCGCAGTGACTGCATAACTTCTCAAAATGGCGCATGCAGCTATGGATGTGAGAGCCAATGCCTGTACTTTATTAAGCTTGTGGATATTTTAACTGAGTAGGTATAATTGGCTACATCTTGAACTAAATTAATTCATCAAAGACTGAAGTTTTTTGAGCTTAGTACTTGAACTTGTATGAATTAGCGATTATGACCATAACTTTGAGGGAGGTTGAATGATAAAAACTGGAACCTTAACACGTGTAGGTGTTTCTTCGACTTCAATAGCAGAACGCAGCATATGAATTCGTTCACGAGCAATTTGTCCATCAACTGCTACACCAATCCCAATTACTTCAGAAAGTGAAGCCCAGATCATTGGATCGAGAGTTGTACAGTACGCATCCACCTACAAGGATCTGCCCTCTAGGCTTTGTTTGAAAAATGATGTTGACGAAAATGAACAGTTGTTGTAAAGTTTTGATTGGTCATCAACAATTATTCTTTTCGAATAGCCTTTTTCTCTAATTCTTTTTATGGCGAAATCTAAATCAGTAATTTTACCTCCGTGATATTTTTCTTTTTGTTCAAAACGATTAGTGCAGAATGGCTTGAAATTTGTTGCAACAGTGAAAACGTCAGTTCAAATTGGACAACGGGAAAACGGGCACTGCTTACATGAGTAGCTTCAATAAAACCAAACAGTACTCCAATTGCAATTACCACTTGATGTAAAATTTAATGAGGAGCGTAGGGATAAAAACTTAAGTACCATAGTTGATAATAAAAAAGAAGTAAATTTTTTCACTATGAAAATATTAAATATCATATATATATATATATATATATATACATATATAACATTTCCAGGTAGAACAATGAGAAATAAGTATATGACAGTTTAGCATACTATTCTTCATGGTTTCGCAGAATTTCCTGTGACGAGAAAGTCAGAGATAAAATAAATGCAGCGCAAATTGTAAAATAAACAAAAAATAAGCGAGTAAAGTTTAGAGGTATGATTTAAGAAAGACCTTTAGGAAAATCTTGAAATCGACAATAGCATTTAATAGTACTCATGCTTGAGATTGATGTGAAAAGAGAAGTTGACAATCGATTTAAAACAGCACCGATAAAACAAACCACTTGATCGAATGCAGTTCGCAAGAAAGTAGTGACTTTGGCAATACCAGAATTCCGCATTATAGCACGAAGCAATATTAAAGCACGTTGTAAATTGTGACTTTTCGGCTAAAAAGGGAAATTTTTCATTATTATTCATTATTGCTTATCATTATTTATCATTGAACTTTAAAAGCAAATCAAATTCCGCTACATAAATTTCAGAAAATTCTGAAATTTAGTAGATGTACTTCATAATTGTTATCTTGCTCGATAGCTGTTTCAGGCGACATGGCGTAATCCATGCCAAGCTTGAACAGTAAAGCTCTGGTAAGTGGTAGTTCCTCAGTTTCATTCAGATCAGGCGTTAAAAAACTGTTTATACGATAGCAACACCATTCAAGGAATTCCTGCAACTCAGATTACAAATTATTTCAACTTCCGAAATTCGTCTTATTATACAATGAAAGTTTGTAAAAATGAGTCGACGATAACGAATGATACTATGTTAAGCTTTACTCATTATTCAATTCGTCGTGAGTAAAGTCAAGATTTCTTTGCCAACAAATTAAATAAATACAGCTAGCAGGATTGCAGAACATGATAACACTATCAGGATGATGGAAATTCACATAAGTGAAGAAAATATGAACGATAAATTTCAAAAGTGTAATCGAAAAATCTTGCGACTTCAACCTCTAACTTCCCTTCCTTTGCATAAAATAAATCGAATAATTCATACACCGCGAACTCTAATACTTTTTCCGAATTCGGTAAATCTCGTGTTGAGATGATTATTTCCAACGTATTCTGCCATTTTTCCCTGAATTTTAAACTAATATTGGAAAAAAAGTTCATATAATTGAATAAACGAAAAATGCAAAAAAAAAAAGTAAAAAAAAAATAAAAAATAAAAGAACAAAAAATATGAGAATGTGTTTCAATTTACATTCCAGTTTGATCTGTTTGATCAAACAACCGCGTTAACAAACACAACTGGAAGATGATGCATTCTTGAAGAACTTCTTGCACTGAATTTGTTGAAACCGTCCATGTGGCCAAGCTACTGAAATTATGTTTTCAATACTTATAAAGCTTAAACAAATAAAATAGAATACCACTGTTTAAAAAAGTCTAAATAAACAAAAAAAAATAATGTAAAAAATCATAAACTTCCTCTCAAATTATGAATATAGATGCAATATAGAATTTAAAAGCAAAATACAAAGCAAGGCATTCAATAACTCTTATTTAAGAATCTTACTAAGCAGTCTTAATTATTTTGAAACTTTTCGAAAGCACGAAACTTTTGTTTTCCAGAAATCAAATAATCAATTTTATTCTTAACCTTCCGAGCATTTAAGAAAACTGCATCGATTTATGCGCTCGAGAAAGTTATTTATTAAAGAATCATAAAATTTTACTTGCAAAGGAAGTCGATGAAATCAATCATATCAGGAAGCAGAACATACAAAGATTCACAGCGATCTCTTTCATCAATAGCGTTCAACTGACAATATTCACACAAACTTCGCCAAAGAAATATACGACCAGCTATCACGTACAAATTATTATTGGAACTGGAAATTTGGTCGTTCCTCATTTTTGGTTCATTACTTTAATTTTTTTTAATAACAATTTGGCTATTGTAGACTTCACTTTTCTACAAAGAATTTATTTCTTGAAGTCCTATTTATCTCTGTAATAAACGAACTCCAGCATTTATTTCATTAAATGAAATTGTTTTATTCAAAATAAAATTGATGATGGCCAATTAAGCTACCACTGATAAAATCAATTTAATATGACTTCAACTTATTTGCTAGTGTAATACGAACTTCGCGCACCTATGCCAAAATCATATTAATGCCAATTAATCGGAACTATTTCTGCGAAGAAGTCAACCTACGATTCGAGAATAAATGATAAATTTTAAAACAAAAAAATTCCAAATTTGCCAATAATATGTATCATTGCAATCCCACAAAATTATATGAAATAGAAATAAAACCTTTGGCGCAGTTCGGTATAATTTCGTCGATCAAGTATATCATAACTTGTAAAATCGGCAAATGGCGTCATATTTGTTATGACTGACTTAGGTTGTGCTGCATTGCGTAATTCACGCAGTTTCATTAATATTTCACTAGTTCGTGCACTTCTTATTTCCCGCTGGTAATTTTTGAGAAATATCATCACAGCCTGTAAAAAATCCTCTTCAATTGATTCTATGGATTCATGCAAATTTTAGAAATTGATCGAGTTAAAGCGATAAGCATAAGAAAGTGTTGTTAGAAGGGAAAGAGACAATTCTTTTCAAAAATTCCATCGTTGGAAGCTCGACAGAATTAAGGAATCCTTCGCTTTAAGTGAGCCTAAAAACTTAATTATAGGAAAGTTATAATTTGAAAAAATTCACTTAGAAAAAGGTTAAAACTGGCATAGCAAATTATATAAAACTTAATGATAGGAAAGTTATAATTTGAAAAAATTCACTTAGAGAAGGGTTAAAACTGGCATAGCAAATAATATAATGATTAGTGAACGAGTAAGATTTTCAATATGCAGAAATTTGCGAGATCAAGATTTTAGAAAAATTATCTGTTTACTTGTTGACTTGTTTGCGAATCAGAGAGAAAATCCAACTGTTGTAAAAGGTTAAGTAATGATACTGCATCATTTCCAGCCCAATTAATAATCATTCGTCCAGCTATTTTCCGTAACATTGCTAAAAACTTGTTTCTTAAATTTATAAAAGTAAGAAAATAGAATAAAAAAAGCTACTTCAAATCACGTCAATTTTAGAAGTATAAAACAAACATAGTTGTTGGGGAGATTTATTAATTTGATTAGGAATTTAAAGCATTGGGTTTAAAATCGTTATCAATGAATAAAAAACTACCATCGTCGCTTGTAAAGGCAACTTTGAGTAGCTGCATTCGTTGCTGAACGGTAAGTGAGCGCACATGCAAACTGCATGCAATTCGACTAAAAGCTAGACGACGAACATCGCTGTCACTTTCCATGAGAATCACTGAGATGAATGTTGAAATATCGCTTTCAGAAAAGAGTGATACACAATGAACTGCTTCTGTACGCACATCACGAGAAATATCTTTCAAAGCGTCAACGATATCTGAAAATAAACTTGAGTAAAAATTAGAATCTGCAGTCAAAAAATCTTTAAAAAAAATGAAACAGAATTAATTCCACAAAGATATCACTGGGAACAAAGTATTATTAGAAAAACATGCGCTCTGTTCAAACCGAAAATGTTTGGATCCAAATTTTAGAAGCCTTTACTGTTTAAATCCCAGTCCAAAACTTCAAAGGTAATGAAGGTATTCTCAAATATGGTTTATATTTGTATGCAACATTAACTCTTCAGACGTAATATTTTCATATTATCTGGTTCCTTATAATACTATTTCTACCCCATGCATCATCCTCTTCTTTAGGAACATAGTATTCTAACTTTTAAATTCTGTTAAAATTCTAATAAATGTAATTTCTTCGGTTTTCAAAACTATCCTAATTGTCTTCAGCTCATCAAATAAAAAAAATTTGATTACACTTAGCGCAATCAAATTCATTTCCATCTTCATTTCTATTACTGATTCTGCATAAAACAGAAAATGAACGAATCACTTCGGCTCGTACAGATGGATTCTGAAATTGTTACAAAAGATGTGAACTCTATCTGCGTTATAAAATTTTTTAAATCAATCCTTTCATTAGGCCTAAATAGCAACTAAATGGTCTTTGGTTCTTTGACTGCTCATAAAATCTATCAGTAAGTCACGCCTTGCAAACTGCCGCTACAATATAATTACTATTTCTTTGTGCCTCCAGAAAAAAAAAAATTAATTCTACCTTATCATATATCCTGCCTTGCAAAATTTTGGTCAGACTATTCATCACTTCGGTAGGCAAACTTCCTTCCTCCTTACAGTTAGTTGGCTCATAATCCGCTTCGATTTCTTCAACAGCTTGAAAAATTGATGTTATCAGCCAACAGCATCGATATCGTGAGGTATCATAGATTGAGAACTGAATCTGAAATAAATTAAGTAATCAATTAATGGCAACTAAACTTCCTAATCTTATTTTAAGAAAAGGCTTCTCTTGTCATCAACCTATTTATCATTAATATCAATTGCTCTTGAATTGTTTAGAATTCATTTAGTAAGCAAATGCAGATATTGAGAGCAGTCTAATATAAACTCGTTTCATAGTCTATTTACTTAAACTGCATTTCAGTTATCTAATGTTGCTTATGCCTTTCAATTTATAAGAAATACTGTTCTTACATTTTTGATATGTTGGAGAAGAAGAGTGAAAAGTGGAGGGATAACTGTATCCTCCAAAAGCATCATTAAACTACACTTCACAAAAAACGAAAGGCATCGATTCGTGCTTTTGTCGTCTTGCGACTGACCAGTGAAATACCAAAGCCACAATTCTATTTCACTTAATATAGTATTTTTTTCTAACCCCTCCTAAATAATTCACTTAAAATTTCATGAGAATTTCCAAATAAAGAAAAATGAACAGTTTGAAAAGTAATCGATCTGATATCGAATTTTCTTCAAATATTTGCAGAAATGGTCGTATCATAGAACCTTCTGCAAAGACATAACATTACTTTTAACTTTGAGCGCATTAATTAATTGAAAAGAAAAACGTGTTTTGATGAATATGTAAAATTGCAGAGCCGCTGCTAAATTTCAAGGATTATCCAGATTGCTTTTATTTCCAAGATCATTGCCTTTTTCTGAAGATACGATGATTCTTTGTGTGAAAACTGCCTCATTCAAAACCAAGCAAATCCCTACCTTGCGAAATGCTTCACAAAACTTTTCAACATAGTTGTTCATTTCCTCGATATCATCTTTCCTGCGGACCATGGATAGGAGTTCTCGAATAAGTGGAAATTCCATACGAATTTCATCATACGGTAGTTCTTTCATTGGATTTATCTTCGTTACACTCATTCTGATTGATTAACTTCATACAATGAACTATCCAACCAAAGAATAACTCGAGATATCACGCTTCTTAAAATATCTTGATATTGGATTTGAAACAAGACGTGGAGAAAACCATGACACTCATTATGAAGACGCACGCACGTACAGAGGATCGAACATGCATAAACCACATTACTTTCACGTAATATCAGTGTGTGAATGCAATAATGGAAGACATGAGCACGCAATCTGACACCCACTACACACTAGACAATATAAGTTAAATTGGCGCCAAATCAACTAGCCCTGTAAATGAATGATGCATGAGCGGAAGACTTTTACTCAACGTTTGGTTCAACCCACAGCGTGCCAGTTCTGCTTACCAAAAATGAAGCACGCATTCAAGGTCTATGCTTCATTCAAGCCATACTCGTTGAGAGTTTGAGAATGGGTGGAAGACGTTTCGTCCCACAATTCCTCTAATCATCCGCTTTACCGAATGTAACTGCTTCATTACGTATCATGTTTGTCTGTCTATGCGGTAATTATATGCATCATTTTTAAGTTAATTTCCTATAACTTTGATTTAACTTGAGTTTTATTCATCTACCACCGTCTCTTTCAATCATTTTGTCATCCTGAGTGTTCTTTTCAGTTCCCACTTCATCAGTCCAAATCACCATTTCATCATTTTGATTATTCATCTCGGATAATTCTTTCAATCCTATATTCAGACTTGCACGCATCCAAACAATAATGATATAAAAACTATTCGTTACATTCATTAAAATGCGATAACTTCAAGAATAGTCTGTTTGAGTACACTTATCAGCTAAACTATTAAGAAACGGATGACGATTTTGATGAGGCAGTGAATACACGTCCGACAGATGGATTCTGATGAACCATTGAATGGATTTTTGAGCATTTCTTCTTGAATTATTCCTATATTGCCCATCTTTGAAATTAGACTGGTAAAGACTGAAAATCCATCCGTTCCAGTTACTTTATGCTGATCAGATTTTGTATATTAACATTTATTTGCATAAAACGTGGCATCAAATAATACAGAGCTGTCTCAGTATTAACTATCTTTCAAATAAAATGTAATATTAACGATATCGAAAGCAATTCTTTTCATCTGAAAATTAGATTGCATTGGCACGTTTTAACTGATTAAGATTGACTGTTGAAATTTCCATATCTTAATATTTGTTTATATATGCTGATGCTCTTTCTAATTTATTTCGTCTCTGGCAGTATTTTCGATCAAAGTAATTATTGACTCGTATACAAAAATGTCTTCTTCATACACAATTTATCGACTACTGAGTTTAGTTTAAAAATTAATAAATGATCATTGTGGACCTTCAAAAGATATTCTCTCCAACGTTATGTTTAATTGGATCTGAGGCAAATGACCCTTTTACAGAGATTTGTTCAAGTTCGAAATTTCTTCTAATTTTTCTCAAATGTAAGTTACTATGCTGATTACGTCGGGATTTTTGTCAGGACTTTGTGGAAATTTCTTAGAAATGAGTTGGAGAAAGTTCTGTTGTAGTTAATTAAACGACGATTGTAGAAAGGGATAAAATAAGTACTTTATTAAACACAATGGTAATGTTACAACGCCATCAATGTAAAATAAAATGAAAAAGGGGATTAGGAGTAATAAGGTTGAAACTTTCGAGTTGTCGATGGAAGAAGAAGATGATGGTGATCCTAATAGACTGAATTTGCAAGATTGTAAGAATTAATATATTGCCGGAAATGAATTTAAGACATAATTATGCAATTGATCTAGCACAAGGATTATTAAAACAATTACCGGAAGAAAATTTAAGAAATAATTAATCAAACATGTAATAGCTGATGAGATGCAATTACTTAAATGTCTAGAGACCAAACAGTTCGACAGATTATCCCTTGAAAAAAAATAATATTTTGCTCATAATGCTTCATAGTGAGGTAGATTATGATGCAAATTTTAAGATATCATGAAAATTTTCTATTTTTTAAAATTTTGAATATCAGAAATACCTTTAGAGAATTGTAGAGTGCGAATCTCTTAAGAAATTACCGATAAAATTTTCATTTAAGTTCAAAAAAAAGAAGTTGAATTTTATTCAAAAAAAAGAAGTTGAATTTTATAAGTTCTTACTAGAGTGTGTTGGTGAATTAAAACTTCGTTGTTGTTTGATCTTCTCGCTGGAATAAGCTAACCGACGGAATTCAACCATCCGAAGATGGCATAACGCTTGACTCACGGCATGTATGCCGATGAGAAACGGTAAGTTTAGTTTTATGACAAAATATGTCATTAACAAAAACAGAATCTTAGAAGGTTTAAGTTTTCCTCCCTAAATTTGAAAGAAAAAGTGCAGTTATTGGTGGAAATGGCTGTACTAACATAGGGATGATTTACTTTCAGAAATTATGTGTATAGAAGTAAATTGTTTATCAATAATTTTGTTTCAGTTCTGATGACACTATTAATTTTAATGCATCACTCATCTGAAGACTTGAAGGCTCCACTTGATGAGAGCGAAATTAAATGGTACAACAATAATACTATTAATATGAAGAATTTCTGTCAGTTGAATTCCCGAATAAGAAAATAAAAATAATATGTGGACGAACAGAACAGTACCAATAACGATTAGGTATTTTTGTCTGTACTCCTCAGTACAGTATAGTCTTTTTTTTGGTGGTTGGTAGATCTTGAATGGTTATTACCTGCTGTTACGAAGAGGCTGCGAAAATCCAGTTCTTTTCAATATTGGTTCAGGACTTGAAACAATTCATTTTAAATACAGTGGAAAGGAAAAACCTGTGATAAGGCAGATTTCATGGTTTGGATTTTGGATTTCATTTGCATTCTGAAACAGAAAGGGAAAAAAAGGGATCATAAAAGGCACAAGAAAGTGTTTACTTCGATGCTGTGTTTTGACTTGATTTATGGTGAGATATAAAGTAACTTATCTTGATTCATCAAATTTTTGTTATGAAGGCGTCGTATCATGCACATTATTGAGCAAAACTGAAGATAATTTTCAGTAAATTTTGGAAAACAGAATACCACAAATATGGAAAAATTCATTTCATAAATTGCTTAAATTATTTCTATTTCCTAATTAGGCCAATTTCAAATGCAATTTAAAGTGAAGAGATTCATAATTCTCTAAATATTTATTTTTTTATATCAGTCCAACAGTGAGATTCCGCAACAGAGAGCCGCATTGCTGTTCTGAATTTCGCTTATTTCCAATAACTTCCTATCATGGAATTACCCCTCGTCCGCAGTATCATTAGAAAATAATGAAACTACATTAGCGATTGCAGTATAGTGCAGAAACGATATCTGAACAAGTTACTTTTTGAAAAATGAATGGAAAAAAAAATTGCAACTACATGATGATATAATTGACTGTTAATAGTAGTCAATAATTCAAGCAATAAAACTGAAATCATAGCATATAAGGAGGGATGAAAAAGTGACGTTGATTTTGAGGCCTGTTTATTACCGGTATCTCAACAGTCAAAACGCATAAGAGAGATTCTAACGTGAAATTCTAGTCGCTCACGCTTTATCCCACGACAGCTTTCATTATGGCTTGTCTTATCCAAGAATTATATCTGAGCGAAAAAGATTATCAGCACATAAGATGAATAATATACTGTATTATAAGAGTGGAATCATGTAATCTTAATATCGTGAATTTAATTTTGAAAAGTATGAAAAAAGAAAAAACAAATAATTGATATTTACTCATTTATAAATTTAGAAGACTAGCCTATTGCCTTTAAATTATGGCAAAATCCTTCTGTTATCACTCCTCTCCGTCTATTATGATAACATTTGTTCCTCAATAATACAAAAATCATCTCAGTTGAGAGATAATGTAATTTATCAACATAAGTAGTGACAGTTGAGAGCTTATATATTTATAAAATATGTAAGTGACTCTTATATTAAGTGGGACTTATATATCTATATAAATTCAGGCTCTTTTTCTCCCTCCATGTATAAACAAGCACAAAAAATTGCCATTAAATATTCTGAAGCATCTGTCATTTTAATTGAGATTACAATCGATGAAAACAGTATCATTCTCATTCAATGATGATTGGTGTATCTGATGACACGATGAATGATAAGAAAATTAAAACAATTAAAAGAATGATTAGTTACATCTATCGCTCACGCTAGAAACAAGCATTCACAAATTTTCGAAAATAAATATATTTCGCATTATCGAATGGGGTTTTTGGCGTCTTTGACATTCAGTGTTGGACACATGATTTCGATTTATCAGTTAATATTACTTTTTTCAAAAATTATGCATCTTTGCAAGATTTCATGATAAACATTTCTTCTATAAAAACTGTGTTAGGTTAATAATAAACTGAAAAAGTTCTGTTGTTTTTTTCAAATCATAGAGATTTTATTTTCAAAATTGATATCAATCTTCTCAATCAATCCCGCACTGGTCACTTCACATTCGGCACCTTTCTTGTCAAGCAACTTAAGATTGGAGTTATATTGCCAAAAGCAAAGATGTAAAGATGTCACTTTGATTCATAGATCAAATGATTCAATTCATATAATTCAAATGATTTTGAAATTAAATTTTAGAATATGAAAGCAGCTGGAAGCATTTCTCTACGAAAATAAAGGACAGTGAAGAGTTGTACAGCATGTTTAAAAGATTGATATTATAATGTTAAATGAAAGTTATGAAGAACTTGATGGATTTTCAAGTATTTCACGTCTGAACAATATTGTAGAAGGCTATTTTTTAATATTAAAAATTTTTGAACTTGCCTATAAATATAAACCAGATTAATAACTTCCGTAAGTGAAATGTATGCATGTCTAATTAAGATTCCTTAATAAATATCAGCATTTCATTTTACGATTTTTTTATTACGATTCCTCACTATGCCTATCTGACTACTTCTATCCTACATTTTGACAACTATTTCATTTTAACAATTTTTCACACCAGCCGCAACAATGCTCAACAAAGCGCCATCTATTATCTTGCTTTTTAATTCAAACATTATCGCCATTTAAATTGTTCTTCAGGATGTTTTTAATTTTTGAGATATATTTAAAACTTATATACGAATTAATTACTGAACTAATATACTAACATATGCTTCTCATGACGAACTTTCAGATACATTTCACTTTTCAAAAGATTTCATTTATGTATGTTTAGATTCAAAAACAAACTTTGGAATCTTTTTTAGAGAAGAAATTAATTTTTTATATTTTCGTCTTAATTTCCCAACTATTTTAAGAATTTACACTATTCACATTTTAACTAATTATAGTGAGATTGTTCCCGAAAAGACATTTTTAGAAAGTTCAAATAGCTGTTAATAAAGTATGAAATTTAAAAATCCCTTCGAAAATTTAATTCATTCCATTTTTAATATACTTTTGAACTTGCCTACTTCTTCGTTTTTAGTTTCAAAATCCAAATATTTTTCAAAAAATTAGTCA
This sequence comes from Onchocerca flexuosa, assembly GCA_002249935.1. Classification (NCBI taxonomy): domain Eukaryota; kingdom Metazoa; phylum Nematoda; class Chromadorea; order Rhabditida; family Onchocercidae; genus Onchocerca; species Onchocerca flexuosa. Next base: position 80,455 of record KZ271528.1, read on the forward strand.
TAAACATATTTCTGTATTTCTTGTTCCTTTTGTTTAAGAAACAATGTGTCACATCATACTGAAAATTCCGACAAAAATTACCAAGAAAATGACGTTTTCAAATCAGAATAATTAGATGTTCATGTAAACAAAAGCTATATCCTACGGAGAAATCTAATGGCTCAAATTTCCAAATTTTACATCAAACTCTTATTTCGCTTTTCTGCCAATTAATAAGTTAAAACTGGGAAATGAAAAGAGAATCAAGCTGGCTACTACTCTAAATTTAACGGGAAAATTTTTTGTCTTTAAAAGCTGGAAATCAGGTAAAAATTGAACACTTCGGCAACAAATTGCTGTGTGCACTAGCAATAGTCTCATTTTTGAAAAAGCGTAAATTAAAGATTTAAGAGAATCGTAATGGAAGGAATATCATGTGAAGTCTGCATGTTTCATATTGTCCTTAAGGATGTTTGCTGCATAAAAGTGATGCAAAAAGTTAGTTCATAAAAGAATTAGCCTGAAAATTCTTCTCTCGACTTTCCTTAAGTATGATTTAATTTACGAATGACTGAAAAACAGGATTAAGATGAGAAATAAGGAAGAAAATTAGTGATCCAAAATTCTCGAAAAATAACTCATATCTATCACCGTTTAGATCATACCCAGGAAAAGTAAATAAAGGACTTCTCTAGATTCTCATGCTTTCTATTCTTGAGAAACATATCCAAAAAAGTTTTTCAGTGTAGAAAAATTCTCCAATTATTTCGTTTATAATGAAAGTCATAAGGAAACATATCATTTACGAATTGAACTATTTATTTTATTGAAGACCGCGTTAAAAGTGACATATTTAATAAGTGTTATGGAATTTTGATCTTCAAATATTTTTATTGCCAATGTCGCAACTTACCTGCTGCTGCTGCTAAATAGCTCAGATCTACCTAATTTTCGAAACGAAACCATTAAATGCAGCTCCAAATGCACTTTGCAACATCTCTAACTACAACTTGCATCTACAACTCTCCAATCACGCATTGAAAACGATCATCTTTCACGATCATTAACGCCCTCATCTTCACCTATACCGTTATGACACGTTGTTTCCCGCCTAAATACTGGATTAATTGGTGGTTGTAACGTTGACTTGTTTCTCTTGAAATACGTTGTTTGTTTAAATGTATCACTTATTTGACTATCATCCTTGGTTCTTATCTCTTCTAAATTTCCACTGTATGATCCGTCACTCGACTCATTTTCTTATCTGATCGCATCTTCCTTTCAAATTTTTAACTTTTGCGTTCACCGTTGTCTACCTTGCCAACAGGAAACGCCTTGCAACTTTTACATTCAATATCCAGCAGGCTTCTAAGGACCACGCTCTACGCCCACTCAGAAAGTTTGTAATTTGAATTTGTAAATTCAGAGTCAAGTTGTAAAAATTAAGCGGGACATAATGTAATCTGTGAATAAATTTGACGTTGGGACCGTACAGAGTTTTGTCTGGAATTTAAAATTGTGGGGTTTGAACATTATTATGTTAACGTTATTTGTTGTCGCAGTGTTATTTAAATATTCTCCATCTTAAAATTCTTTTGCTTAATTTTAATTTTGAAAACATCTAAAATTAGAGACAGAAAGAGATTTATGTATATGAAATAGTTGTAAATGACGGTAATACAATTAACGTTGGAAGACTAACGATTTCACCATCTCCATATGCAGGCAATATGCATAATCACGTCATATGCATAAGTACGTACACTCAAGATGCAATTGCATATGTTCGTCATTACGAGCATTCAGATCTAAGCATTACATTCACATGCAGTTCAGCTTGAGATGTTGTATATCGTCACAGTAAAAGCTGTTGTATATCGTCTTAAGCTGAATCTTTTCCACTTAACCAGACCTACCACAGAACGCTTGTATATAAAAAGTATATAAAAACATGCACATATGCAAATGCAACGTTTTATCAAAATTTCAAGACAGTCGGTAAGAACTTTCGGAGATTTAAGATTTTGAATAAACGAACATTTACATTTTTATTCGCCCAGCAATGATTGACCGGATACAGCTAGTATATATATATATATATATATATATATATATATATATATATATATATATATATATATATATATATATATATATATATTGGCAACACGTTTGTTATCACTTTTTAGTATACTGATATTGTTCTGGGTAGCATTAATTTTTTTCTTTTTTCAGAAAATGGAGGATACTCCGGCAATTGAGAAAGCAAAAAACACAAATCTTGTCTGCAACGAAAATATCGCTCATCGAAAATCACCTGAACTTTTTCCCGAGAATGTACCTGGCGCATGGGATATGAATAGAACTTTAACTGTAACTTTTATTTATGGTTATCCGCTATCGTTTATTTGCTAACATATCTCCAATGAATCGACGTTTCTGGACAGTTCAGAGATATTGGTTTTTTCACATTTCAGAGACATTATATGACATTTGTATGTTGAAGTACTCCATATTTAGAATGAATTTTTCCAGCTTTTATCACTTCTACAATCTATTTAAACAGCTCGTTTCAGTTTTACATTCTCAGTCGTAATGAATGCTGTTTTATATATAGTGTATCCTTTATCATAATATGTTTGTCATACATCAGAGGGATTTGATTATTGGACTAGATTGTTTTTTCAGACAGCAGCTGGTGATTTTAGATCAAGTCGTTTTCGAACTGAGTTAGATACACAGGATGTACGTCTTGTCAATGGTAAGAATGTTACTGACAATATTTATTCGAAGTGACATTAGAAATACAATGTAATTTAAACATTCAATCAGTTTTGAGAATTCTTGATTAAAAAAAAATCCTTTATTTACAAAATTCTTTACTAATCTCGAAAGATCAGTAATTTTGAAGGTTCACTTGCAAATTTTAAAACTGATACAATTTGAAATGTTGCTTTGCTATTATACTTTAATTGAGTTCCTTTAGAGCTTGGACAATTTAGTGCTGATCAGTTAATGGAATACGTAAGAAATTTGCAGAATTCCGCTTATACCTTAGGAATTGAGGAAGGTTATTTTGTTTTGTGTTTCTTTATGATATAGTTCTGCTTAAACTTAAACACTTTTAGAATTTAGCATTTGGATGATTTGTTTAATACTTTCGTAAATAAGTACTTCAGCGAAACAGTTTTCAAAGGGAAAGTTTTTGCGGATATTCGAGAAGCGATCAGATGGGCTACAAAGATGAAAAATAATAAATGCTCACTTTCTATTGCCAATGATCTTACATATATTTATTGCTAGATAATGTTTCAAACTTTTCACTTTTAAACTTCAGAATATTTACATAAGCCCGTTTAATTAAGAAACGAATTATGAAGAATGGCTAATTATTAATTAATCTTAATTTTAAAGTAAGATATGTCGACCATGTTTGTAATATATTATGGAATGCTTAACTAACTAGACTAGAGTAGAAAGTTTTTTAATTACAGTCATGTATTAAAAAAGTGTTTATTTTTAAACAGTCACTTTCAAATAAACTGAAATGAGATTTCACATTTTTCATGAAATTGTACATTATTGTTGGTGCTCATTACTCATTCATAAATGTAAACATTCGTTTACATTGTACGTCATGTATATTTAGTAATTTTTACTTGAAAAAAAAAAATAAAAAGTGCATTTAGTATTGCTTGAACTCGACAAAAGACATTATCCAAGTAGCTTGTAATAAATAAATATAATTATAAAATTATAATAAATAATAAGTAAATAAAATAATCAACAAAAATTGAATAGTTACCTTTAACCCCTCCTAAATCGCAGGTCTGTGTTGAGATAATTGGTTTTGGAAGTGAGAGGGCATATGAAGTACGATCAATATTAGGCGAGATTTAACAAGATATTTGGTATGCTTTTTTTCGGTTGTTGTCTATGAATGTAAATAGGAAATGGAAATTGTGGGGAACAGGTGCTCGAGAAAATTTTGATTTGCGCTGGTTTAAACTGGAAAAATCGTTAAATGGCTGCTTGAGCTCTGATCGATGGAAGGAAGGAATCGGTGAAAGAGATGTTTTCATCAGTGAAAAGAAAAAGTGTGAATATTATTCATCATTTTCAAGCAGGGATTTCTATTCATTTTTTCGGAATTTGGTCATTACATTTTGGTCGCATTTATCATTTGTCATTCGTCACAAATTATTTCAATACTGCAGAGAATTTTGCGGCCAGTTCTGGTGTTCTTGTTGATATGAGAGTTTTAAGTTGATGGCTCTCATTTCACTTCAATGTTAGTGGGATTAATGAAATATATGTGATCTAAGAACGACGTCGCAGCCACAGTTTATTAAAAACTAATCAGGAATAAAAGGAAACAAGTAAGTTTAACTATTGGTCATTTTTCTTCAGTAATTTCTTAACTTTCTTCCTTTCTTCATCACATTTTTTTTACATTTCCCTTCTTTTTCATCTTCCATTTCATTATGTTTCATTTATTAATCTTCCTGTTCTCTTGAAATCCTAAATCCTGGTGTTTGTATCCGTTTTAACTATTTGTTGACTCTAGCAAATTAATCTCAATATTTTGAGAACTTCTTAAACGATTATTCTTCTTTCGGAATTTTCATAAATTTAAAGACAACGTATGTCTACAAGAAAATAAGTTCACAATTCTGCAATACTTTTTCCATTCCTGATGTTTGGAAATGTTGCACCTGAGAATTTCAATGAATTGCATTTTCAATGGCAATTTCAAAGCGGAGTGAACGACTCTTCCATCTAATAGCAATATCGCAACTATTCCGGACGATACAAGGGCTAAGCTATTTCATTTTGGGATGGAATTGCTGATGGAATCAATCTAATTAAGAATATTTTACCAGTTCCTCCTCGCCCATCAAAAAAAAAAAATTTCTCCAACCCCGTTATTAACAGTTTGCATTATTTGATCATAAATTTCTTTTTCTTCAAGCGTTAGCTTAGGAATATTCGATTACACATACGACAAAAGATTAATCGCGTTGTAATTTTGTTCATGATGCATTTTACATCAAACGAAGCAGCAACAGATCGATTCGGTGATGGCATTCCCAAAGGATTGAAAATTTTGGTCGCGATTTTTAATCACATCTTCAATATTACTTTTATATCTTCCAGCCTGATACTGTGTGATTTCATCGATATTTAATACTGCATTCCTCTCACTTCTTTCTGGATGCCCACCAAAAACTGCTATGTCGTGCCTTTATTCACGTACTTACAAATGTATTTGATCAGTTTAACGGAGTTACAGTATTCCACGTTTATGTGCGTTTTGTATGTTTTTTAATAGCAAAGGCGGATTTGGAACAACCTACCGGTCATCTACTTTGATGCCACCATTCCATATTTGTATGATTGCTAATTTACCGCCATCTTCTGCTGATCTTCTGTATAAAGAATATCCATCGTTTCCTATAACTGTATTGGATACTAATGCTCGAAGATATCTCTTAGAGCACTTACCGTCTATCATGCATGGTGAATTTGGATTCAGTGTAACGCAAGGTCCATATATCACATTTTTCGTCACAACTTCATACAAATCTTTATCGACGTCGACATCGGATATTTCAGCGCATATTACATCATCGATTTCGTTTGAAATGATTTTGTCATAAAATCAAATAAGTATATGTACATGTGGCAATCCTCTTTTTTGCCATTCTACTGAGATATCCAGCAGCGCGCAGACCCAAATCATGTTTTACCATGAATTCATCAGCGATTTCAACTTCCGTCTAAAAATACGTGCTGTGATGTCATTACATCCATCGACGATTATTCAGGAAAGAAGAGCTCTTGTATATCGTCCCAAGCTAGATTGCATGTGAATGTAATGATTAGGTCTGAACGCCTGTACTGACGAACATACATAATTGCATCTTGAGCATGCATATGACGTGAACTGCCTGTATATGAAGCAAAATCGTTAGTCTTCCAATGTTGGTTGTATTGCCGTCATTTATAGCTGCATCTCGCAAATGAATGTATTCTTCAGAGCGAAACTTGGTCTGATTCAAACGGATGAATATCAAACGATTTGTTTCGCTTTTTGCATACATATCTACAATATATTGGTGAAACAACTGACGGCATTTCAAAATGTGATTTCTTCATTCTCTCGAATCATTGATCGGTATACTAATAGTTCATTGCGCTACATTTCTTATTTGTTTCTTCGCCACTGATTGTCAATTGATCGTTTCTCAATGAAGAACAATATCTCTAAGTTGGAATTAATCTCTGAATATGACAATTGCCAATTCATCTATGGTTGGAGCATTGAATTTTCATACATATTCTCACCAGGCGTTTTGTCAGCATGAATAACAATTTTGTGTGTATCAGATGGCATCATGTCTATTGCTGTTTTGAACAAATGCACTAAACTGTTTTTTTCGTGAAGAAACTGTTGCAATTGGGAAACGACGGATCTTTCTATGTCGGTGTGAATTCCGCAGCGTACATTCAATTCATTATTGTTATCATCATTGAAATGCATTTTTAAGAATTAATGCTGACCATCTGGCAACATCAGGGAGCCGGCTCCATGATAAATTTGTCCTTTCACCTTGAAAATTGGCATAAATTGTGTTGTTATGAAAGTTGGCATTCTGCGCCGAACGATGTCATTGGAAGCAGAAGTTGTATTTCCTGATTTTAGATAGGAAACACTTTAATTCGGCGGTATATTCGACAAACAAAATTTTAAACGGCTCTAATAGTTTTTCAAGTTGAGGCATTTAATTTTTCCGGCGGCTCAACACATTCCTTTCGTTTCTGCATTAAATTTCATGGTCTTGCAATAAAAACATACTTCAATCATTGTGTCGATGAGAACATGCAGGCTCAAACTATCATCATCAGCTGGGTTGTATCGGAATTCAAGGCGATTATAATCGCGTGATTGATGAACACGGAGTCGTATTTGACGCTAATCAAGAAATACTAAAGGTCAAGCGATACAAAATAATTTCAAAGGGACGATTAACGTGTTTACTACCAAGACGCTCCAATTCACAGATAAACGACAAAGATCGACGCAGCAAAAGCAACAGTTCGAAGTTCGAAGGGTTTCAGTTCAACAGTTCAAAGCGATACAACAGCAGCAAAAATTCATTTGAAAGTATTCGTCTCTCTCAGCCTCAAAAGAAAGAAACTCAGTGATCAATTTGCCTGGATGTTCTCTGACAATTGTTTGTTACGACGAATCATTCTTCATCAATCAATAAAACCTTTCTCAACAGCATTTATCTTTGTTACATAAGACACAAAATACTTCTTTCCACTTATTGCTGATCCAGTCGAATCATAATAGCAAGAATCAATGTCCAGTCCAACCAAACTACAAATTTAGTTACAAAGTATCAGTTTTTTTCACCAACACTAGAAACATGCGCTTTCTCATTTCTTTTTTTCCACTTAAACAGACTCAGCTACAGCAACATGTGTATAAAAAAACATGCACCTATTCAAATGCAATGTTGTGTCGAAATTTCAGAGCAATAGGTGAGGATTTTCCGATATCTAAGCTTTTGAATTAATATAAATAAGGCGCGTTTGTAAGAACTTTCGGAGGTCTAAGATTTTGAACAAATGAATATTGACATTTAGAGCGTGGTCTGGTCCAGCTAAATTAATATAAAATTTTACAGCTAACTCAAAGATCATAACATATGATATAATTTCTTGCTTTTCAAACACTACGAACGAATCGAGTCTTTTAAAAGATTTTAATACTTGAATTGATTCCAATTGCCACCAACTATCTAAAGCTCTAATGTTTTATCATTTAATCAAGCATTCAATGAATCGTTAATAACAACTATCATTTATTTCAATATTTAGAAATGATGAGGTGCTATTCTGATTATCTGAATCAGATGAAAGTGAACAAGAATTTCATTCATAATGTTAAGATATAATGAAAGCATCAGTAAAGGATGTTTTTTTCTAAAATATTATTTTCCGATGAAGTATCATAAATGGTATAAAGAAAGCTGTGGAATATTACTGATAAAATGGTGCAGTCATTGCTGTTAAAGAATGCTTTTTTTCAATATTACAACAAAGAATACTGTTTTAATAAATACTGAAACAGTGTCACGAAGAATGCAGCCAATTATACCGAACCATCAGTTCCTTCAATTTCTTAGAGCTTTCCAATAAATTGATTAAAATAATAAAAATAATTAAATATGTTTTGTATTTTAAAGAGATCATCGAAAGGTTAATTCATACCGCTCTTGAGTATCAATTATTTTTGACTTGATATGACTGATTTTCATGTTGTATATAAGGCATATTTATTTAAATCTGGAAATAAGTAAGATCTGGAAACGATAAATTGTTCAATGTCAAGTGAATAGTGCAAAGTGCACTGAAAAAAAATACAGCTACGACCTCATTTGACAACTTATATACACCAAACAAAATGGAAAGTTGAATTTAATCTGAATTTTCTATCAGCACTAAAAATATATCGATTATGATAAGTTAGTCATTTGTTTTAATTAGCCTATTATTTTTTGATTTAATGCACTTTTTCAATTTAATATTAAAGGTCAGCAACGAATAACTTTTTTCATCATGAAATAGTTCTGAAAACTTTTTTCATAAAATACAACAAGATTTTGAAAAGATTTTAAAATGATATTCATCGAAGTAAAAGACTTCCGAAGAATTATTTTAAGTTTAATGAAATCATGGAGATTGATGGAAGTATATATATTTAATCAATAGTTATTAAAACTTTTGAGATAACAGAGTTAATTTTCGAACGATGATGTCAAAACTTGAAATTGGTTAAGTTAGCGCTCATAAAAAAAGAAGCAATTTATAAAATAGTACAATCAAAATTATGGTCCAAAAATGCAACTTATGACAAATATAAGATATGATTTGAAAAAAAAAAAAGGATATTAGTGATGACTGACGAGTGATAAAAAATGAGGTTGTAAGCCCTTCAAATGTGAGGCTAATAAAGGAATTTGACATTGACAATCAGCTGTATGATCGTTTAATGGTATCAAACCGTGCTTGCATTGATAGCATGCTTGGAGATCTTTATGATCCTTACCACTCAAATTACAACCATATTCCCTTAAGCATCGCTCACAACCGAGCATTTTCCTGAAAAAAAAAAAGAAGACCGATTTAAATGAATAAAATTTCAAAAACTTGATCCTAATTTTTGCATAGAAAATAAATTTTAAGTATTCTTCTTTTAATTATTATAGTATTACGGAATTTTCTGAGAAACAAAATACAGCCACATTTTGATAAAAATTAAGCATACTTGCAAGGGCTAGCTTGTATGCGAACTTTTCCTTGCTCTCGCTGGCGTCCACAATTTGGACATTTAGGAACATCCACATAGAAATGATCCATGCTATGAATAGTTTGGAAGACAGTAACCGCCTGTAACACAGGAGGTATCTTCATATATATTTATTATAACTGAAAATACATTATCAATCGATATTGCAACCAGAATTCTCGGGAAAAATGCTGTAAGTGGGAGCGTCGACCTGATCGTAAAGTGTCCGCAGTTTAGCGGCCAACAAATCAGCCAACAACCGTTCAGAAATCAAATTCCGATGTTCTTCCAAACATCGCACCGAAGCCGTGGCAACACAAGGAAGACAGGCGTCATATGTAGTTTGATCAAATTTATGTTTCAGCACCCAATTTAACCAACATAGTGCCACCATTGGAGTCTTTCTAACCACCTGGAAATATTGGAAATGTAAAATACATTCCAAAAGATTTGTTAAAGTTGCATTCAAGACCGCATTTTAAAACGAAAAGAATTGCTTAAAATTTGAGTTACTGAATTTAAATTCAAGCACATGCTTCTACTGCAGTGGTTTGTTGCCACTGGCCTCGAATATTCATGCAATCATGAAACATAGTGCAACTGTTTTTATCGAAAAACCTGATGAAATGGAATTTGAAGAAATCCAAAATAAACTTATACAATTGCATCATTATTCAAAGAGTACAAGGATTATTGCTATATTAAGTTTTGTTAATTTAATTTAATGAATCCTTGTTAACTGAGAGTAAAATGCTTTACGTAATTTATTTTAGTTAGTTGTCTGAGCAGTACACTTGAAAAGTCCAAATTCGAATACTTACGTTTTCTTGAATATATCTGGCACATTTCGCTTCCAAACTTTTAGCACGAAATCGTTTTGACAATCTCATACATGTCTCTAATTTGTCATCTGCAATCACATGTAGTTTTTTTCACATTTTCAAAGCATTGTACATTTTTGGCTGTGATAAAAGCTTCATATATTAATGTATTCAAATATATGAATGAAGTTTTGTGGTCTTAGAGTTTTTGTGAAAAAGAATTGGTTAGATTAATATGAAATAGGATAACATTACCAAATAATTTAGATATGTTTTTCGAATGCGTTTCTTGGTTTATGTATTTGTCTTAAAATTCAGTTTAAAATCTTGTGATACCTGTGATGTCGCTGAAAACAGAACTTTGGATGGCACTTTCCAAGAACCATTTGAATTGTATGGCTGGTGGAGGATGTCTAAATGATGAGACAACGATGGCGAATTCATTGCACGAATTGTGATATGCCCCTGATTTGGGTATTGATTTGTTGGCCAAAAATAAAGCTCGAAAATAATCGCTGATATGAGAAAGTTGATGTTTACAAACCAAAAATTTTGTGTCCTACAATTAAAATTGTAAAATTTTGATATAAAAAGTTCGTGAACCAGTCGATTCCATTATCAACTGACCAAAAAGTTCCAAGAAAAGTAGAAAAAGCTTTGACTGGTGTCCAATGATTAAAAAGTACTTGGACAATAAGTGTGGCCGAACATCGTCCCAATTGACATTGCGATGATAAATAATCCAGAGTTTCTAAGATTTGAGGGAATCTTTTGATTGGTGACCTGGAAAATTTAGTACAACTCATTAAATGGATATTTCAAATGATTGTAATTAGTTTGCTAATGATCAAAACTTTGATATAAAATTAGTTATAAAAGCATTGTATTACTGAACAATAATTAATCCTTTCTAGAAATGTTGTCATGGAATTGTAGCGGAGTTATTCAGAATACAGCGAATAAATAATTTTACTTCGAGCGACTTTTCTTGGAAGTTTCATCGAGTGATGTTTGTGGTGTTTTCTGTGGGCTGATTGATCGAGGACGAGTGATATGTTTTTTTTTCACATTCAATTCCTTTTGTTTAACACTCGGTGTTGATGTATTGGAGTGATTATTCGCCCGACTAGATGATGAGTCGAAAGTTTCATTCTGCTTATCCATTATATCACTCTTTATAAGAAAAGAAAAAATTTTGCAGTTTGATAGAAAGTAATTTTAGAATCAGTAAAAATAAATTTGAAATGATACACTTTGCACTTAAAAATAATCAATAAAAAAGTCTGCAATTATCTTGGAATTGGTTGTTTTTTTTTTTTTTTTTTTTTTTTTTTGCGTTTGTTTGCAATTCAATTCTAATATCGTTAAAGAAATTTCTGAGAATTTGGGAATTTCCAAACTTTCGTGAAAAGTGCAGAACTTACATGAATTGGACTTGATGGTATTGGAATAATTAATTCATTGTTAGGATGAATGAAATCCGAATGATGTGATGCGGTAGAATGGGGACTTCTCTGAACTGGATGTGCATCCCATAGATGACATTCCTGTATCATTCAACATCATCAAGATAGTAATAACAGGTAGAAAACTGCTTCTGTTAACTTACGTCTATCAAATCTTTTTTGTAATTAAATTCTGGATAATCAAGAAATCAGTCACAGCTACTCTTGAGCTGTCATGTGGCTTCATTAGAAATTACAAAAGCTTTGGTTTTATATCATATGCAAATTATATATGAGCCTTTTGAGTGATCCAACATCTTCAAGTGATCTAACATCTTTTGCTTTTTCTTTCGGTTAAAAATTCTGAGAATATTTCCCGCCATTCTTCCTTATTATATTAGCCATTATGTCACATCTCAAATCACAATTAAGGGTCGAGAATGCTTGAAATATATCATTGACTAAAAACAAAAAGGAGTTTATCTCATAACAGCTTTCAGCAATGTTCACTGAAATCAATAGTTTTAAATATTGAGTCGGTGGAGTGCCGGGGAATGCAATGAAAGAATATCCATCGGATTTGTGAAACCGTCTTTACCGGATTGAAAATCCGGTAAATATGAGTAATAATTTGCCTAGAAATAAAAAAACTTATGATACTCTTGCACCTAAAGGGCAACTATTACCAATGAATTAACAGAGCACATCACAAAATTCTCATTTGTCGATCACCTGCCACTTAAAATGGGGATAAGAATGTCGTAGTAGAATTTCTCCTTGACCAAAAAAGGATCAAGTGTGCTAATGATACTGATAAAGAAAACTTGGACATCTTTGCATTGCACTGCTTAAGTAAAATATTTAAAAGTTACGAAACTCTATCAGAAAAGAAGCAAACGTTAATACTACTAGAGAAATAAGTTTACAGAATTTCCGTTCAAACAGAATGAAATACTTGCATGAAAGTTTTGAAATTGTTGATCGTACGTCGGATGCACAAAATAGTCATATGTTCTCATCGATGTTACCATATGAGAAGAGTGTTGCGGATGTTGCATCTCTTTCCATTGTTCATAATCGTTTCTATGATATTTCACCGGTGATTTTGACCGGGACCTGGTTCGATCAACTATTTTCTTGATGAAATGTGCCATTTTTTAAATCCTTCGTTTGCTATATTCATTAATTAAAATTAAATCACGTATAGAAGTGCAAAACATTTGATGAGAATTTTGTTAGCACCATCGATGCCCTTGAAATATTTTTTGGTTTTGCAGGAATGTAGTTCGCACATTTTAGAATCATTGCAAACTTCTGTTGATTTTTCTAAGCGCTCATAAACAAAAATCATAATAGCGAAAGAGGCAAACACTCAAAACAAAACTTGTTCGATTTTTTTCTAAGGATTTACCTGATAAGGATAATACACCGGCTTAATCAGTGACAGAGAAGCTTGAATATCCAAAAAATTATTGAGTCACTGAAAAAAGTTCGACTTTTTTTAAAAAGCATAAGCGGACATTCCAGCGAATCCCTTTTCCAAAGTAGTTATAAAACCTGCAATATTTCGAATTTATGGTTGTATTTCTCAGCCACTGATGCTATTCAATCGAGAAACGGATGATCAGATGCGTTCAAAAATACAGATAATAGAGAAACTAGTAAAATGAACATAACTTTTCTAATTTGTCAATTTTCTTGGGTGGAATGAACATATATTAAAAAAAACTATACATTCTGTAATTGAACTAATAGTTACAATTACTCTGAAAAGAAGCATTCATGTAAATATTGAAAGAAAAAGAGTTATGGAATTAAAAAAAAAAAATATGCAGAATTTTTTGGCAATCTATATCTCCAAAATCTATATGAAATAAACTTTCCAATTCCTTTTTCCTAATATATATTTAAAAAAATGTTATTGAAATATGTATTAAATATTATTAATGTAAATCATGCCATGTGAACACATAAAAAAACTATGGCGGAACATGCTATGACCTAAATGACGTCAAGATATGACATCATTTATTGTCAAATCATACTACGACACAGTTTTCATTCTAGGGCGATTATCAAACAATCTCGCTACACTCGAATTCGATCTCGCAGTAACAAGCCAAAACAATAAATGGCACGACTTCAAACTTCCGTGTTTTATTTATCCGCTGATTCAGCATTCACTTTTTTTATAGGTTAAATGGAAGTGCAAATAATTTTCTATAATATTATTCATTACGTGCTAAGTAATATTTAAATACGGGCAGTTCAGCAAATGAAATCTATCATTTAAGTACCTTTTAGTATGATTCACGCGTTAGGAACCTGCCGCATCTTTCATCAGTGTATCTATTTTTTTGTAATGAAATACAAAGTGGGATTAAGAAATGGAATTAGTTGGGGCTATAAATAATGTCAAATTACAAGCGAGAAAGTTGCAGAAGTGACATGGAAAGTGGTGCCAAACTTATTTTGAAAGATAGAAAGTAGCTTCAGATGAATAATTTCAATTATTTCCACGTCAATAGAAATAATCAATCATGAACAGTACGAACCATTAAAGTTGAAGCAGCTCAGGTAGAGAAAGAAAATTAAAAGCGGAAAATAGTTAATATTGAACAAACTTTTTTATGTTAAATTTCTAGTAACGTAGACTCTAAAAATTTTTAACTAGGCTGTTCATCAATCCCAGGCTACTTAGGAAAAAAAAAAATATTTTTGGAAATAAATATCCGGTAATCTTCAAATGCTTGATTCTTGAATGGACTGCGAGTTGTCTTCTCGAAAATTTCCTGCTTCTGCTAAATGATGCAAGAGTTTTCGAAGATTCAAAATTATTGTCCTTTGTTCCCTATTTTTTCAATATTAAAAATTGCTCACAATTTTTTCTATACTACAAACGCCTGATATGCTACTATTACAACAATATTACCATGAACAATAATCTTTTCTAATGTGAGCAAGACAGGTGGCAAGTAGAAGTAAATTGAAGAAAAATAAACAGTTGTTTTACTGAAGAAACAAAAATTACGTGAACTAGAGTTTTCCAAACTTTATGAAGAACAAAAGTTTCAGATTTCACAGATAAACTTCACTCTATCCAACCGATTATGGAATTCAATAAAATTTCTGTAAATAAAAGTTGGAAACAATCTTTATTGCTAGCAGTTACTTGTTGGGCTGCATTTAGAACGCAGTAGTAATAAACTATTTGGATTTTGAACAGAATTCAAGTTTGTAATTAATCCCCATTCCCAAAATTTATGAATGGAGTTTGTAAAATAAAAACTTTCGCAAACTATTCATCCTAGCCTCACTTTCTTATAACTTCACATTAAAATTAAATTGTCAATTTCTTTGAGTTAGAAAATTTTAATATTTCTTACAAGGTCGTGCAAATTCTGGCTTCATTATGAATCAACGGCAAATATTCTACAGCGAAAAGCAAAATGCACTGAAAATGCTAATTTTCCGAATTTAATTAAGTTATAAATAACTTTTGAAAACTTAAAACTGAAAAGTTTTTGAAGAAAAAACTAAATCTAAAAAACTTAAAACTTGAAAAGTTTTTGAAGAAAAAACTAAATCTAAAAAACTTTCATATATAAAAGCAAAGGGATATTATAAAGCTGGAGAATCAACAATTATTGTTTACAGTTGGTATCAATGCCAACAGAGAACAACAAGCCTAATTGAATGACTCACTGACTAAACAGACAGGTGATTAGATTTGGGAACAAATTGAGAGGTAAATCACCGAATGAAAAGGTTTAACGAACGGATCTGTTTAAGCAACTGCTTTTCAGATCAGTGCAATCAGTCAAAAACATTCGGAAGAAGGATGTTAAGAAGTGATGATGAATGGAAGGTTCAAAAACATTCGGAAGAAGGATGTTAAGAAGTGATGATGAATGGAAGGTGCCTGATATTCTGCTGAAAGAGCTCAAGCTCATTTCTTACTTCTTTAAAAATTCTCAATTAATATTTCCGTCTCCAAGCATAACAAATCAAAAGGTCTTATATCTGATCATATTTCAATATCTCAACAGCTGTAAACAACTAATCAATCTTTCATATGTTATGGATAAAAAATCGGCATAATTTTCAACTTATTTTTTGATTGATTAACTGATAAACTATGGATTATTCTGAATTTTTTACCGAAATCTTTGCAAAAGCAAACATTGTTCCTTTTTTTTCTCCAATCCTGCTTATAAGGGAGTCAATCAGAGAGGAAATATGTTTAGGAAAAGATATTTAAAAAATATTGATGATAATCAACATGATAACCGAAATGATAAATATATGGCAGCATGATAATGGCAAAAGTTATTCCTATAAAGATAATTGTTAGCTAATGATAGTTTAAAGAGACCAGAATTCACATTTATGTAATCAAAACTATATAAGAAAAAAAATTTTTAACTTACATCAATCAAATGTAGGATCAGAATATTAACATAATTGTAGTTATTAGTGAAGCGAATAAGAGAATTAATTTGATTATTTACCTTACTTTTATATTAAACTAGACCCAAAAATTAAAAGACAAGAATTTCTTTGGCATCATTCTTTAATTTCTTAGAACAGATTTTTCAAAATTTCTAATTTATTAGAAATTTTGAATTAAAAATTACATTTTCTCCATCGCAATTATCGCCACTGCTGTTAGTAGTCATTTCCAATATATATTTGCTTGTACTACATGAGCATATTTAATTTCAAGCCAATCGTACAATTGATAATTCAGTTCTGCAAATCTTCGAACTGTAAAAAGGCAGTCTTAAAGGATCAATTCCATATTTTTATTCTCCAATCACTTTCTGATAATATTTTGCAGTAATTTGTAATTTGATTTTCTAAATCGAAATCACTGAAAATTTGAGATAGGTTTGAAATAGGAAATCAACATATTTTTTGATGAATCCGACAGTTTGTTCGCTCTGATCTAGACTACACAAGTTTATTTCTTAATTATTTGATTCAGATCAATACTTAACCTGCTCTTAAGAAAGTTTGAGCTTAAGAAAATTGCGAATTCTGTGCGTTTTAAGCAAATTTTATAGGTGTTTCTCTCAAACAAATGATTTGTCGCGGCATACTTATTATCTGCACAGAAACAATTCGAAATTTTCGTCGGTTTCAATCGAGAAAGTTGCATCACTGATTGGACAAAAATCTATTTTGTCCAGTAATATGATATTCAATAATCATAGCTGATTTTCTGCAATAGTCCTTCAAACATTCATTACGATGCCATCCGGTATTTTGATATTTACGATAATCTGGGCCGAATTGTAAATTTCGTCAAATTTTACTACATAAAATAGAACTATTGTGAAGAGGAGAGGCAGCTGAAGATGGATTATAGGCTATTTCATAGAGGAGCGATGAGAGTTTTAATGTCGAATATATTGACCTCAACCCGATTTTGGAAACTATTCTTCTGTTTCGGGAATGAAAATTTTTCTATTCTTTCTTTTCAACCCAGGAACAATTTTTCCTTTGCTCATCGCCTTATTGA
Organism: Onchocerca flexuosa; assembly: GCA_002249935.1. Classification (NCBI taxonomy): domain Eukaryota; kingdom Metazoa; phylum Nematoda; class Chromadorea; order Rhabditida; family Onchocercidae; genus Onchocerca; species Onchocerca flexuosa. The sequence goes on from KZ271528.1 coordinate 97,585, forward strand.
TTATCCAGATATTTATGATCACAATTAAATGTTACAATTAATAACTAGGCCAGCAAATTCTGCTAAATTTTGTTTTCTATTTATTTGTGTTATTGATGATAATATTTTGAATCTTAATATCTGACACTTGATACTTGAATGAAGTTTGAATGGTGCCAAGAATGTATGTAAAATAAAAATCGAATTTTGTTCTATTATTTTAATTTATCACAAAGTTAATTCATTTCAGAAAAAAATCCATTTTGTTGTTATGAATGGTTATTCGATTTATGAAGTTTTGGTTTTTTTGGCATCATTTATTTTTTGTTGTTCCAGATCCTTAATTTACCAAGCAAGTGAGGAAAAAAAAAACCAGCAGTGACCTGATAGATTAATTCCTAAATCTGGCTATAAAGTCAACGTTTAAAAATTGAAATTAAATCTGTTGTTTCTTAAAAGCCTTATATACCTTGTTGGTGATGTTTTAAATGAATAATTAAACAATATTGTCAAAATTTTTCTTTAATGACTTATTGATGCTTAACAAAAATTATTGTTGTGGGAGAAGGAAAACGAATAAAAGAAACGCAAAAATGAATTTAAAAATAAAATTGAGTTCATAAAGTGGGTTTTTTTGAGAAGAATTTTTATTTCGTTCTTGCATCAACCATTTTTTAATTTCCCAATCTCCTTTTCTTTCTCCTCCTTCCATTTCCATCCTTGTAAACTCAGAAATTTCAGCAGTAATATCAATTATTCGATCGGAATGTATGAACCATTAGTACTGCTTATGAAGGATAGTGTAAGATTACATTTATTCCTTGTCATTATAATTGCAAACTCCACAAGGACAGAAAGATTTCAAAGTAAGAATTTTTTGTATTTTGATTCAAACTTCATGGAAGTTTGCAGTTTTTCAGCTCATAAAATAGGCTGGTAGTTGTGTTATCAACGTGAACGGCAGCAATAATGATGATAACATGGAGCGATGATTTTTTGATAAGAAGTAGAAGAAAATTTACAGATTCAGACTTAGAATTTAATCGCACTGGTGTCGAAACTGGTTCGTAGTGCTGGTTCACTTTAATTCGCTCCGAATAATTTAGGAAGAAGTTAGATTAACTTTTTCATCTGAAATGATTTAGAAATTTGATTTGAAAATTGACATTTAATAAGCGATGTTTCGTAACTATCAAAAGTTTCAGGAATCTGTGAGGCACAAGGCACATGTATCAATTGTGATAATGATAGCTTCTCATATTATAAATGTAGTGTTCCACATGACTGCTTCACTAATGAGATTTGTACTAAACAAGGTTTCTGTTGTCCTACTAACAAAACTTTGTCATCTTTATCTAATGATGATTTTGGTAGGTTCTGTTTTCGGTTTTCTTTTATCAAAGTTTTTGATTTAAACAAGAACTATAACTGTTAAGAAGATGTGCATTTAACAATGAACATTCTTAAACAATATCTAACGTTTTAAAATTGTAGCAGTTTTATTGTTTTCCTGTGAAATTCTTAATGAAAATTTTAATGAGAATATGAAAGTCCTATTAAAAGTTTTAGTGAAAGTTCTGATTGAAAATGAAGGCGAGTTTAAACAATATTCAGCAGTGATTGGAGGAAATAAAGGAATGAAGTTTCGAACTATTCTGGATTCTATTTTACTCGCTAAGGCCACTCCTGGATGGAAATGTGAAAAATTGCTGAATTATTTAATCTATTTTCCTTTGTTAGGGTTCATAAGCATATTTTACAGAATTTCTTGGTGTTCCGGCTCATAGATATGAGTCCGGAAAGTCGGGAATATGTCCAAATGGAAGTACCCAGCTTCGACAGTGCACTATCGATTCGGATTGCCTTGGTGATGAAATTTGTGCAATAGGGAGGTGTTGTTCAGGTTGCTGATTAGCCCTGTTTCTGTTGTCTGAGGACGTGGAAGATGTATAACGTCAAATCTTTGCTTTCACAATTCGGCGTTTAAAAAATCAGAAATTCTCGCATATTTTCCAACAATCTATTCAAGAACATAAAGAGCATCTCTTCTTACAGTATGTTCGCAGCATAGACGTCGAGTACTGAACGATTTGCCAACCAATAATGTCGTCGGTGTACATATTCCTCAGTGCGACCCTACCGGGAAATATTATCGAGCGGTGCAATGCCGCACCGGAACTGAAGAGTGTTGGTGTGTTTCACCGTTTGGCGGAATCATCGGCTCGTTGAAACCAAAAACAGCAGATTCGAATGCAGCTTGCGAAGCACTGCGATTGACATTAAAACGTATTACGGAAAAAAAACAGAAAGTTAACTCGAATGTGCGGGAACGTTTTGAAGTACGTCGAAAGCAAGAAACTTTGACAAGTCCAAAACAAGAGAATCAATCGAGCATCATATTGTTTAAAGGACAAACTTCGGAGCCAAAGCAGCAATTTAAGAGCATAAGTGATGGAATCAGAGATAAGTGTTTGTGGATGAAACGTGGTCGATGTCCAGATCAACCAACACTTCTTATTAATGAATCAAAACTTTGCTACTGTGACGATGATTGTTCGGGTTTACAGAAATGTTGCCCGGTTTTAACTGGAGAATGGGCTTGCTCCTCGAATATTACAGTCGACAATGGTTATGTTTTTATGTTTGCATATGTTTTTTACTTTTGAACCTCTTTTGAGGAAAATATTTGCTTATTCTATTATTTTCATTCATTTGTCACCAATTTCTTGAATGATTTTAAAGCCATTCAACAGGAATTTCTTGCTCATATTGGCTTATCCCTTAACAGTCGATGGGATGAAATAATTTGTTGAAAAAGTTTTGCATATTTGATTAAAGAAATTCCTTTTCATTTCTCATAGATTAATCTTTGAAAATTAAAAAATAAAAATCAAATTACTTAATGCTATCATCTTACAGACCAATTCTTAGCAACACCACATTCGTTACTATTGAATTCAGCACCAGTGAAAGCAGAGTGCACTGAAAATGAACAATTTGCGGAGTGCGTTGATGAATGTCAGCCAGCTTGCTTTTCGAGAACATCGATTACATGCTTCAGTGGACGCTGCAAGAGTGGATGTCAATGTAAACCAGGTTTCTCCTATTTTTTTAATCCAAATTATCTTTATGGAAAAGCAAGCTATAGCTGTATTAACTTGACATACAACTTCGTCTTCCATTTTTGGAATCGAATGTGAACATTTATGATGTATTAACTGCAAATTAAAATTGGAAGATAACGAAGAATAAAACAATTTTCAAAACTTATAATATTCTTCTCTTGGCTAAATTTAATTTCAAAAAGTTGGAACATAGTTTCTTTCGCCAAAAATCAAACTTAAGATTTGCGGATATGAAAATGGAGGCAAATTATAATCAGTAGACAGCAACGAAATCAACCCGTAGTTATTGATAACTATTATTGACTTATATATTGCGAAAACTAGTATTTACATCAAGGAATTCTAATTTAAAAAAATGCAGAGTTTGCTTAAAGTAGCTATGTAGTGCATAATTAATCAATGGTACTATATTTAAATTCGACATATTATGCAGAACAATCTTTTTCAGGTTTCATTCGTCAAAGAAATGACCTTCATGCACCGTGCATTCCGCGGAATCAGTGTCCTTTGCGGATTACTGAATCAGAAAGACATTGCATCGATCCTCTGCGTGAATATAAAACTTGTGGTCCAGCTTGTCCAATTTCTTGTTCTTCTGAAAACGAAAAATGTAGAACTGAACGATGTGTGGAAGGATGCTTTTGCAAAGTGCCATATATTCTAGAGAATGGTATAGATCCATTACGATCCAGGTGAATATTTCCTTTGATTATTGATTAGATTGTGATGATGATCTCTCGGAATTCTGAATGCTTTTCATATTCTTTGCAGCAATATCAGCATTCAGTTAACTGAACTCCGATAAATTTTGCAAGGGTTTGATTCTAAATTTAAATGTTAAGAGGTTTTTAATTTCGTTTTGGAGTCAATTTCTTAGGTAAAATTGTAAAAATAACTAACGAAGAACAAGTGAGAATTCATTCTGCAAATGATTTGAATTGGCTTATTTTAGTCATCGATGTTGGACGTTTAAGATTTTAATGACTAATACAATATTGAAGACTTTAATCTGATTCAATTAGGATTTAGATGAAACTTCAAGTTTCAATTAAGGAAATCTTCGCAACAGTATTTTGAACTTCAGATGCATCCTATCCATATATTGTCCTCCATTAGCAAGAGACAATTCATCAATAAATTCTACTATCCATCTCACAGCGATGGCTCCAATGACTCCTAAATTCCATTTATTTCCTGAACATCGCGAAGACTCGACTAATCAATCGACAGCGACTCAGTGCAGCGATCCATTAAAAAATTTTCAGATCTGCGGTTCTGGTTGTCCAGGTTCTTTTGCGTGATTCACGACAAGAGCTTATACATTTGGTGTAGTATTAAGAAAAATACGATTTCGAAAGATGAAAATTCTAGAAAAGATATAACTAAAATCAATGACTAAGTGAAAAAAAATTGTTTTCCCCATCTCTTCTTTGTCCAAATCTTCATCTTATCTCAGGTGGTTGCAATAATCAAATTGCTGGATTCTGTGGTACCCAGTGTGTAGCTGGATGTTTCTGTCGTAATCCGTACATTCTGCAAGATGCTTATAATTTGAATTCGCAATGTGTATTACCGCATCAGTGTCAATCATCAATTATTCAACACCAGCAGATTTGTTCTGATCCCCGGAAAGAGTGGACAAGTTGCTTTTCGTACGAGTAAGTTAAACTATTTTACTTTTGTTACTTATTTTCATTTATCTTTATTTAGTTTATTTTCAAATTTTTGTTTAAATTGCAAGATTTACTTAATCATCAAACATTCGATAATTTACATATTCTTGCTAAATATGAATAGAAAAGAAAACATGTGCAAGGATTTTCTCAACTCAAGATCCGGAAAAAGCTTTGAGTATGTCTGATGATTCAATCATCAATTAAACTAACTTTTTGATAAGGATGATAACATTATTTCTGTGCAGATGTGTACGCAGTTGCTCGAATCCGAAAGCTACATGTACAACAGATGATTGTACACCTGGCTGCATGTGTCGTGAGCCGTACCTTCTGTACGACTCAAATAACGCTAATTCACGTTGCGTACTTCCCAGTGAATGTGGCTCACAGTGCTCCGATTCATTAAAAGAGTATCAGGCTTGTGCTTCCTCATGTCCTATGGGTTGCAATAATCGAATACCGCAAACTTGTTCGCCATGTGTCTCTGGATGTTTTTGCAAATCGGGTTCGCAATTTTCCCAGGAAAATTTCCGGAAATTTCACATAATTTCGTAAATTTCTGTGAAAAAAAAACTTTAAATTAATTGATTAAATAAAATGATCGCAATCAAATCCCAACAAATATTTAATTTTAGGATTTGTATTTGAAGATGCTGTGAACTGGCGCACTTCTAAATGCATATCTTTAAATCAATGCCCAATGACCAACATTTCTGCTTTTTTAGTAGCATTTATCCCGGAAAACAATAAGTTAGGTATACTTTGAGATTATTGATTTTTTTTCAGAAGCTGATTTAAATCTTTGTTTAAAATCTTAATTTGTACAAGACATGAAAATTATATTATTGATCTTATAGCGAACATTACGGAATGTCCTGCGACAACAGCCGATCTGAGTGGAAAATTTTGTAATTTTGATTCTGACTGTCCAGCCCAACAGGTAAATCATCGAATCAAAGTAATACATTATCAAACATTCTCCTAAAGCATATCATATTGCACTTTATTGAAGAAAACATGAAGATTTTAATAGAAGTTAAATAAATGAATTAATTTAACTCAAAAGTAGTAAAAGTCAATTGCAATAAAACTAATCATGGAATATTTCGGATTATATTAAGGTGGAGCAACAATAATAATAAACAATAAATCATTCGTAAAAAAAAAAAAACTTAAATTTTAGCGCTGCTGTCATTCAACTTTATTTGCAATGACAAGCTCGAAACAATCACGTTGCACTTGCATCGATCCACATGCATATTGGGATCCTTGTGGTGCCTTATGTCCAGAGTACTGTGGACAACTTGCCACACCGGTATGTTCATCAACCTGTAATCCTGGCTGCCACTGCGCATATGGTTACGTGAAAGCACGAAATCATGTAAATGCCCCATGTGTACCACGAACACAGTGTTTCCAGCCTGGTAGTTATTACAAAATTTTTTAGACTTGATTTGAAAAAAAACAAAATCATAACATTCAGCTTGCTGACTGCAGTCTTATTTCTTCCCTTCTAATCAGCAAATTTAGTTACATAAATGGCCGAGTAATTAAGGCATCTCGACAATGAATAATCAGAGTTCAATACTCATTATGACCAAGAGCTGTTATAAGTAGCTAAAGCTGAAAATATTTCGAAGATATTTTTTTTAAAACTATGATTCTCACTTCAAAATTTAAACATTTTTCAATTATATTAAATTTCACAGATTTAACAACGCAGTTATTTCTTTTCTTTCTTTTCTTTTTTTTCGCTGCACTTTAGTCCAGGAGTGATCCAGGAATGTATACTGATATTGTAGAATACCAAAAGCACACAAACAAACCATATAGTATGTGGAAAGAAATAGCAACTGTAAAAATGTTGAGTGATGGGAATAAAATTATTGGTGATGTAAGAATCAAAGAGATCAGCAAAGAAAGAATCAAGTTGGAAGGTACAGTTAAAGGTAAATACTTGTTAGAAACTTCAATATTAAAAACGATAAAATTAATTCGAACATTTGGAGGTTGTGGATAAGTATTTTTTTTTATTAAAAACTGAAGTTTTCTTCAAAGAGAAGGAAGCAAAAAATGGCAGAAACTTCAGTGAAACATTGGATCTTAAGGATTGTTATGTATTTGAGTTTAAAAAAAAAAAAAAAAAAAAAAAAAAACTGTAATTTTGAAAACGCTTTTTTGTTTGAGTTCTTCGGAAAATCCCTAACTCCATTTGAATAACAAAGTTAGACTTATGAAACTGAATAATAGTAACCAATATTAATTAATATGTATTTTTGACTTAAATTTAATTTATTGCATGAAGAATTCTATTATATGAATTGTCAAAGTTATCAGATGACGCTATTCGTTGTCATTAAGTTGTCAGTTTCTTTTCACCAACTGTTCTCGCATCAACTTTATCAAGTATTGTTCAACTCAGAGAATAACTTTTTAACATCACTTAGCACACTTACTTTTTCTTATTTGTTGCACCCGGAACTTATTTCAACTTAATTATTTATTTAAATCACTTCACAAAATATCCATGATTTTCACTTCTTTCTTATTCTTTTCGATTAATTTCTACTTTTCATGTTTTAATTTTCCAAGATAAATCGAAATCGAATCTAATGTAAAAAGGATTTCTTATTACAGAAGTTTTCAGTGAAAAATAGAGGTTTATTATAACAATTTATTTGTTTATCTCAGTATTGTTCACAACTGACTACTTTATTTCTCTCTTCAGAAAATTGTTTCGAGTGGTCACAGAAAAAAAAAAAAAAAAAAAAAGGTTTTATGGATTTTACGCGACAAAAAAAGACTTCGCTTACTGAAATTAACCCAAACATTATGAAAAAGTAAATGATATCTTATGTGGTAAATAATGCTTGGTTCACGATTTTTATAAATGACTATCACGCGTAAAGAGGAAACTTAGCAACCTTACATGTTTACCATCAGAGATAGTGAAGGAGTAAGTAAGGTGATCTTAGAAGATGGATTATATTATAAATGAAATCGTGTTATTAAATGAAAAAAAAAAAAAAATTGGTTTCCATAGAATTGAAAGTGGCATTTGTTTTTAAGAAAAAGAAATAAATTAATACGATTTTCTTACAACTGTGTATACAAACTTAATGGATAAAAAGCAATAAATTAGAAAATAATTAACTAACAATCTAAGAAATGCACCATAACAAAAATCAGAATAAATTCAGGATTACCAATCGGCGAACACGCACTAATTATACATCAGGCCGGCGATTTATCCGATTCGTGCGCTAATATTGGTCCCATTATGGCAAGTGACAAAAAATTTAATGTATCTGCCATATTCGGGAATGTTAAAGCAGATGGTATCAAAAATGCAACAATTGGTTAGCTCCAGTAATTTAAATGAATAAAAAAGCAATAAGTTATAAAATAGTTATATAATATTTTTTCAGAAGTAATTTTTTTTATCGCAATATTTAATATTTCAAACAAAGAAATTAGGGACGTTTTCTAATTCAGATGAGAAAAGCAAAAAGTATAAATAGATATTTATACTTTATACTACGTATTTGTGCTGAAAAATTGCATTTCAGCCAAAGTTTGTTGAAAAAGTAAGTTTATTAAAGAAATTTTGATTAATTTTTAAATTAAATAAATTTTCAGCAACAACTGATTTAGAGGCCTATCTCGAATAGCACAACTCATTAATTTGTTATTCTTAATAATAGCATAAATCATTCATTTAAAATTCGTTTATTTTTCAATTCAAAATAATTGGGTGTTTCAGTGAAGAAAATTATTACGTCTGTACACGGATAAATCAGAGATTGAAAACGGTGGAAATAATAGTGATGTTGCGATAGTCTTATAAGTGATATTAAAACAAGCTTAGACATTCAGGCGATGCTAATTTAATATATCGTAAAGGTACATAAGTCTGAGAAATAGTGAGCACGAAGGTAGGAAAACATAAAATGGATGTTAGATACTTAAATAATCTATCTTATAGCACTTCATCAAAATGTTTTAACTTCTCAAAAGTTTTAGTACTTTACTCAAACGAGAATATCAAAACTCTCGAGAATATTTTTCCCAAAAGTCATTCGCTATTTTACAGACTTTATTTATGCTTGATTATTGAATGAAGAATAGAACGAAAGATTCGAAATTTTGGGCATATTTAGATCGTGAAATTGACTGGCCGCAAGATATCTCATTAATTGGCCGTTCGCTGGTAATTCATAAATTATCAGTAATGGAATGGTCGTTACGTAATGAAGACGTATTACCACTCGCTTGCGGTACAATTGGTTTTGCATCGTCATAATCCCGAATATTGCTATTTCGATTGATTACTGTTATCTATTTTTGTTATCTTTACATTCTTTGTTTTAATGAGAAGTGATTGATTGAAGCATAATCATATATTACAGAATAAAATTTCATAGAATTCCAACAAAAAATCTTTTTATTGAAAGTAGCAAATAACATACATGGAGGAATTTTTGCATTGGAAGCAGAATTTCTGCACGGATGAACATTTCAAATCATATGAAAAACATCGGAAAAGGACAGATTGTAGCGGTGGAGGGGATATCATTATGGGAAATCAGTGGGATTGGTACCTTTTAAAATCTAATTTGAAACATAGAACGGTATGACTCATTTGACTTTTCCGGTGCAGTTAATTTGAAATCAAAAAGTATTTCATGAATGAATTATACCCTTGTTAATAGCTACGTTTTGGTGACATGTGCTTTTCTATTCAACTACTGCCAATTTATTTTCGCGATGTTTAGATGATTACATTGATGACTTCATTCTTTCTCCTCCGACATTCTTATTCTAAAATTTTTTTTCGAAATGAGACATTCCTATTTATTGCATGAAACGGTTATTCGGTATAAAAATTGTTTGCTCTGTGTCATTCAAAGAGGAAATCCTTCTGCTATCTATATTTTTATAATACATTACATCAATGATTTTTATGCTCAAATCGTATTTCCCATGAAAATTCCCGGCCTTTAACTAATCAATATGTTATACAGAGCAAAAACCAAAAGTCATTCTAAGGAAAGGATTTATTCAAATTTTCATGACGACATGGTTTGCATCTCTGTTGATCTCCATTACTGCTGTTGACACAGTGATTCTGCTGGGTCCCGTTCTCATTTCAATTTCTGATCTTTAAAAGTACCGCTTTTTTTTTTCCAAGTTCTCGATATACGACTGTTAATCTTGAAACACGAGGGAGATGAGGACAGGAACCACTGATACCACGGCGTATAGTGCCAAATTTCTGTTTTTAAAAACTGTTCGGATTAATGTGCCGTTATGCCTATATTCCATCACAAGTTTTATGTATCATCCGATTTTCCAGTCACTTGTCTATCAGAAGGTTAGTTTTTTCATTCTTCTATTGCTTTATTTTACCGAGAGATCCGACTGAGATACCACGGTAGTACTTGTTAGTATTAAGTGATATCAAACTTATGCATTCCAAAATCTTCAGAAAAGAAGTGAACATATTTTAATTAATCACATAAAAGTGGAACAGAGTAAAGTCACTACCGACCAGTCTTCTTCAGGATGAAAGGTCTATGTTATGAAGAATAATTGAAGATAATGAGCGTGAGATAATTACAAGTCTTATCATTCGTGACAGTTTTGGATCTATCAGGCGTTATCCTTATAAGTGATATGATAAAATGATCTACTGATATTAAGTTTTCTTTAGAACCATTTATATATTCCAATTCCAGATACTCTCGCAAACATTCTAGTTGACAATGTGATATTTATAACGTATCACCTTGGATTGTGCCGTATTTTACTCATTGGTTTTGTTTTGAATAAACTTGTAAATTTTATCTAATTAGTCTATAAGCAGAATCTATTTGACTATTGCTGTAATCAAATTTGTGTTATTTTTAGGCATGTTTACAATATGGTGATCGAATAGGTATTGGTGTGAATTGCTCACACCCTGAGATTTCATCTAATTCAGAATTGCAGGCAATAGCGAATTGGATACTTTTATTGAGGTTCACTTTTTTTACTCCTGTTCATGTAAATGTGTTCATTTGATGGTTTATTTTTTTATACTATCATTAAGCGAATAAAGTCAAGTTACTCTACATGCAAAAAATCAGAATGCATAAGATAAGTGCTTTCAGAAACATAAACCGCTGAATATTTTAACAGAATATTTTAATGATCGAAAAATTTGCAATAATTTCAAAAAATTTTCAGCGGTGTTGCGATTTGTTCACTTGGACTTTTTACATCTGCACTTATTGGACGATTCAGTGACACGAAATCTCGAAAAGCGGCTTTATTAATACCATTCAGTGGACTTATACTTGAAGGTGCCTCATTGGTAGCGCAGTCGTATTATATGGAAGTGAGCAATGTAACTTCTCTCAAAAAATCTCCAATTTTTAAGCAATTTTATAATACTTCATTTATAGACTGGCCAGACTAAAAATACAACGCTTCATAGCATTTTAGTTAACGACCATTAATCAATTTCAGCCATTAAATTTTTCGAACGGCATTAATTTGTCGAGTTTGTTTCAGCTTTCAGTATATTGGTTGGTCGGAAGCGAAGCGCTTTTCGCAGCTTTTGGTGGCTATATGTCCATTTTTTCATCATTTTTTGCTTATGCTACTGATTCTATGCACAATTATCCACCAAAGTGTCGATCACTAGTCATCGCAGTTTTGGAAGGTGTTATTGGCTTTGGAGGTAAAATATTTGATCTTTCGAGATTTCGGTTTTAATTCAGATCTAAAATTTTTTCAGGTACAGTCGGTTATTTATGCTTGGTTTTGCTAAAATTTTGGGGATTTGTTGGTTTGTTCACAGCATTCCTTATAATATATATTATTTGTTTCTTGGCAGTATTCTTTCTTCCATCCATAAACAGTAGAAGCACCGCTGAAAGTAGAAGCACTACTGAAATAGAATACAAAAGGGATATGTTTGGATTCGATCTAGTCGTAAGTAGTTTTCATTTTGCTAGAATTGCTCCAGTCTATTCAGATATAATAGAAATGACAAAAATGATAGTCTTTGTCACTGTTGTAAATCTTTGTCGAATCCAGGGATTTAAGAAACGATATTCTTGTCCTTATTCTTCAATCTAGTTTCTACTTTTGATGCTAGAAATTACGTGATTCAGAAAATAATGTGGCTTATAACAGAAAGAAAAAAAGATTTAAAAAGTTTACGAAGAAGTTGTTATTCGTTTTGTATAACAGTTGGGTGAATGTCACGCAGCTTGAGCAAATCGAATCACAAATTAGTTCTTTTTAGGGTTAAATGATTGTGATAACTTCGTAAAAGGGAACTTCAAATTTGTGCATCAAAAAATTTTACTAGTGTTTCCATAATTCTTTAAATAGTGGCCTTCATAAAACATTCGATATTACCTAATTTGATTCAGATAGTTGATAAGGATTTTAAGCCATTTGGAAAATGGGTGATCTGAATTGAAAGGAATTTTGGATAACGATATCTATTTCGGATATTTCGAATTTGTTTTCATTCAAAAGAATAACATTCCAGAATTTAAACAACTTCGAGAGAGAATTTTCGTTACGCTAAAAGTTGGATGGATATAGTGTCGAAAGATACGAATATGGAGTGATGAAGAAATATTTCACATGAGAAAAGAAATTTTTGCGAATAGAAAATTGCTTGGGATTAACATGGAATTTTTTTTTTTTTCTATTTTAATTGGAACGATTTGACGACGAACTGGAAAAAAGGATCGCCATTGTTTTGCTGGCCAATTTTCTGTTCGCTAACTAGAGGGAGTTGGACAACTTTCAAGAAAATCTGTTCGGTACAGATTTGATAGCAGCAATCGGATTCATCGTTTTATTTTACGATGAGATGATCGATTTGATCAAATTTAGGAAATTTGTAATTGCAGTGTTAGAGAAACCAGTAAATCCTTCAGAAAATTTGCATAAGATTCATCCTGAAGTTTTTTGAACAGACATGGATCGATCGAAAAAAATGAATGTTATGATTGTTCAGCGCCATAAAGACTATTGTGATGGATTGGATATGTAGCATGTGCCAAACGATGAAAATGAATTGAATCGATAAGTTCATTTAAAGGGAACAAGAGCAATAAATTTTCCCATTTGATGAAGATATGGTTGCAGAATCAGAGTCTCTATGAAAAAAATCTTAAAAATCTCTGTTGATGTTTAGTTTGGCTGAATGATCATTAATAGAGATGATCATGTAACCATGAAATTTGTTGAATTTGTACAGTGGAAGGTATGACTCTATTGAGCAATAATTTTTTAAGCTTTCAGGATTTGTATACAAATGTAATAAAATTAGAGAAAAGCGAGACAATAATTACTTCTTAAATATATTGCAGAAATTGTTGTGGCAGCAGAAAAGAATCGGTACCTTCATAGCTTTGATCGTAGCATTCGCTGTTTCTTTTTTCACATTTATAGGTTGGTAGTAAACAGAATCTTTTAAAAATAAGGTTGTTTATTCAGAACAATCTTTTTTCAAAATTTCAACCATTAATCAATACATTTTTCTAGAGATTCAGCTTCACATCTTGTTTTTCGCGTTTCTTATACGTTCTCATTATTTTGCTCGTAGGATTGACCGGTTACAGTGGATGATTACTTACATCTCTTATTGCATTTGCTTTCATGTCATCGTTCAAAAAATTAAAAAATGCAGAACTTTGAAAAAATTTTTTAGTGTTTGATGGCAAATAATTTTTGATGCTTTGATATTTAGTGCTTTTAGGTTCAACTCACATTTCATTATATTATCTGAAATTCCGATTTGGTTGGGATGCTGCATTATACGGATTCCTTAAAGGACCCACGCAAGGATTCGCAACGTTAAATGTAACTGGCTTCAAATTTTTAAAAACACGGATTATTTTTATGCGATAACTTATGGGAGCAGAAAATTTTTCGTTTATTGAATCGAATATCAGTTTTATAATTTGCAGTTATTTCTTCAGTCTTTCATTTCTTTAATTTTCATATGATTTATAATTTGCACTAACTTTATAGGTACTGTTTATTTATCCATTATTACGAACACATAATTTCACCGATCGGACGCTTTCTCTTATTGGAGTGATTTCAAGAGCTCTGGGTAGATTATGGCTGGCTGTTACATGGAGCACATCATCTACATTTTTATGTTAGATGATTTTTGTATTAGATTTAATTTTTTTATTATTTTTGTGTAGTGTTTTTGTTTTTGTTTTTCTTTTTTTTTTTTTTTTTTGTGTCTATTTAGATCTGATTACTTCAATATAGTGATTTACGCTATACAGACTAATTATTGGAATTATTTTTCTGGAGTTTTTGCAGAATAATAAAAAAAAATCCGATTAGATTAGATTTCATGATAAGCGAATCTGGTTATTAACCTAGTTATTTTCTTTCGTTAGTTTACTAAGATTAGAATTTTGTATTATGGTTAGTTGCCTAAAGATATGATGCCAGTCTGATATGTTGATGATAATTCCTTGTTCATTCATCTATCCTAACTAAAGAATGGTATAAATGGCATACTTTTCGACTGATTTTTTTGATTAGAATTTGAGGTTTTAGGATTAATAAAAACCTTCATTCTTTTTAGTGATGTTTTTCGATTCATTTGCACGTTTTGGTGCTTCTGGTATGAGAGCAATCTCAGCTAACATCGTACCGCTTAAAAATCACGGTATATATATCTGTACAATGTCGATAATATTTCTATACAAAAGCATTTATAATAGGGATTTCATACCACAAAATTCCGTCAAAATCATCTTCATGCGCAAACATGATTTAAATGGAATCCTCACATGCCGTAGAGAAGTTGAAATAAATCAGTTTTTATTGAATTTTTAGAACTGATTTTGACTATCATTTTGCAAATGATATAGTTCTTATCTCAGAAATATATTCCACATATTGATATCAAGTAAAAAACGTGAAAATAAAGGATTCAGTACTTCAGATATGAAATTTCAAATCGCTCGAAGTTTGTAAACCATTCATTAAATTCTGAATTTAGGCTCCATGTTTACGCTCTTTGCGGTAACGGAAGCATTCAGCAATTTAATAGCTGCCGTAATATTTCATACACTTTTCCCCCTGTCGCTCGATTTTTTACCTCAACTGTCATTTTACATCCTTGCTGTTATAATGTTAATTCCAATCGTCATACTTTGGTAAGTTCATTTTAATTATTTGAATTTTTTAATTTAAGTAGCATCCTAGTTCACTCTTGTTTTTACGCTTTTTTTTTTTTTTTTTTTTTGGTAAAATGCCAGATAGGAAGCAGTGACAAATAAAAGAATACTCCAATTCTTTTAGGGACTTTGGAAAATAAGATTCACTTGCATCTAATATTTGATTTCTTGAAGTGTTTTCTCTTTAAAATTATCATATTTTTTTGATAACTTGACTTTCAGTTTATTACCAGAACAATTGACAAACATCACAGAATGAATCCGATTTAGTTACAACAACGAACAAAATGTATGGAAATTTATTTATCTTCGAAATTTATCTTCGTTCAAAATTTAATTCAAAATTTATCT
This sequence comes from Onchocerca flexuosa, assembly GCA_002249935.1. Lineage (NCBI taxonomy): Eukaryota > Metazoa > Nematoda > Chromadorea > Rhabditida > Onchocercidae > Onchocerca > Onchocerca flexuosa. Next base: position 112,933 of record KZ271528.1, read on the forward strand.
TCGGAACTCCCACGATTTGCGTGGTATAAGACTCAAGGATTAATGAATCAGTCGACCCTGCTTTTTCTTGATTCTTAGAAAGTCTAAACGAGTAGGGATTCGACATCTTTTGATTAAGAATGGGAAGGAAATACTTGAGGAAATTTACTAGAAGTCTTCCCCAAAAGCTTTGCAGAAAAAATGGGATTCTAGATAATTTCAATACAAAATATTCTCAAATATTATTTTCATATTTTATTCCTAAAAAAATTCTAATAAAAACTAGAGTTCACTATCCCTTCAAGTCATTGTTATAGTATACCGTTAGTTTTTTTATTCATATTTTTTATTAAAACTTTAGAAGAATTCAAAAACCATTATGAGTGCATCACTATCACTTGGTGCAGCATCACTTACAATATCATATGCATGCCATAAGTAATGAATATTTATCATTCTTTGTTCATTTGATATTAAATATTTAAAAAACTTTTTTTGAATTGCATTCGCAAGCGATACAAAACAGTGATCACAAAACTCCAGTGATTGCAGAAAACTCCAACATAAGAGAGGTCGATACTTCACGCCAGTCACTAGCATTCCTTCCTATATGCTTAATAAGCAATAAATTTAGCTGTGGTTCTTCTATAAAGCAACTATTTATAGAAAGATCAGTACAATGGATTTTTTCAAGAGTTTGTAATTTCCTTCGGGTCAGCAAAAACTCAAAAACTAATAATCTTTAAACTGAAGTCTTCCGAAATTAGGAAAAAAAAAAAAAAAAAAAAAAAAAACCAATCATATGAAATAGATTTTATTCCCTTCCTGGTTAATATAAAGAAAGCACATCAAATCGCATTTAAATACTGCTTCACCGAGAACTATAACACGGTTTTGCCTTAGAATACAAAAGTAAGAAAAGTGCAAGGAAATGAAGTAGCAGTATAAAGTTGCGAAAATGAATATATTCTTCTAACATGAATCTATAAAAAGCGGATACTACATAAAACAGCATCCTTCATGGAAATTGTTAGCTAAAGATATAACGCCATGAATAGTCATTTCTCTCAATACATGTTATTTCTTCCACTTAGCATAATTTTCGTCTTAACTCATCTTCGCAAAAACGTAAACGCCCATAATTCCTTTATAACTTTTTTACTTTCCATCTTTATATCTATTGCGCCTTCCACAGCGACTTCACTGAATGATATGTAATGCTGACATAGTAAAAATCATGAATTACAACAGAGGAGGTACAGGAATAGCTGGCAAAAAAATAAAGCCGAAAATCACATTAATTTTTACGACATTATTAGTTTATGTTTATATACTAATTACTTTTTGAAGTTTTAACCTCATTTCCCAAATAATGGAAAAATCATTTTTCAGTTTTCCTATCCTCTGACTTGACAATTTCTAAATCACAACAACTCACGCTAAATCAATGAAAATCATGCAGCGAGATTAAAAACCTCACATTATTTAAGGACAAGCGAATGTTCTGCAAAAGAAATGAAATAATCAATTCAGTTTCTTCAGAAATATTTACACCAAGAAATTTCGCGCAGGAAAATGCTCGATGTGCTTTTCTCATGATGGAAATGAAAATTATAAAGAAGAGAAAATGAATGGATGGAAAAAAAAGAGGTGGAAAAGAGTACCATATACCAATACATGCCATGTTTCGACTTACTTCTTTTTTTGAATTCCACCAGTTGTTGCACCAGCTGCTCGTTGCGGTGATGTAATTGGACGACCGCTGTTTAGTCCAGCATACTGATATTTGGCTTTTTTCTCAGATGGTTTCAGAATCTGAAGCGTGCAAAAATCAAAATGTTATAAGAAAAAAGACAAAGGAATTTCAAATGAAAAAAGCAAAGTACAGATTTGACGCTTAATAAAAGAAAATCAATAAGATAACAAAACGGACATGACTGACATTCAGTATAAAATTGCAGAAAGATATGGATGATGTATCTGCAATGAAGTGTTCAGAAAAGAAATTATATGGATAGAATGTATGAATAATAATATAGGTTTTATGAATAAACATTAGTAGCAGGTAAATAATTTCAAAAACTGCATATTAAAATTGTTCTGAATAATAATATTTTTTTAGGAATATACAAATTAGCTCAATTTTTTGCCATACAATATCTTAAAGCTGTCATAATGACAACTCCCTCTGTTTAGGATAAGCAATCCTGATATTTTCTATAGGTGGAATTTGGAAAGAATATAACACAGTGTTAATGTATCTCTTCTGTTTGATATCAATGAGAAGGAATCATGACTTAAGCTAATCGTTCAGCGAATCACAACTGTTGTTACTCTGCCACTACTTGGCTATTATAGCAATCTCAATGTTTTCATACTAGCTTCAAGACATATTACGGAAAAAAAAAGAAATAATTTATATATACCTAAGAAACAAATTCAGAGGAATTCTAGTTCTAATCAGAATAAAATATATTTTACATAGTTGCGATTTCATAAATTTATTCTTTGGATTTATGACTTCTTTGTTTCGGAACGTTAAATATGTAAGGGAGGGATTCTAAGTCAAGAATAAACGAAACAAAAAAAAAATTTGCATGATTAATATATCATAAATCTAGAAAATGGAGAAGATGGGAAAACAAGAATTTTCAAGTCTTTCATAATTATCACCAGAGAATTTTGACGATTGCGACATCAATAAATCATCTCAATTTTAATGCTTTAAAATACAAACCTGGAAGGAACACATCAATGTTTCATCAACACTCATCATGCCACCTGCATTGTCGAATTCGCCGCAATAGTTTGGCGCAGAAAATAATGTCACAAGTTGACGTTTAGCAAAGAACTCATAGCCATCTTCTACTACCTAAAAATATGGTTTCTTCAATAAATTTTAAATATACACTTTGATTTGTAAAACAGATTGCCAATATAATTTTTCAGAGAGTAGGATGAGCAAATGAGAGCCAAAAAATAAGAGTCTATAATTACTCTCATTTGTCATCTTATCACTGATAACTAAAATTTTTCATGTGAAAACACCAATTTAAGGAACGGCCATTCTTATCAAAAAAGCAAACGAAATAGAAATTTTGTTTGAAGATATATATATTAGCTATATTTTCCTTATATAAATTACTTGATAGAATGTTGGCAATAAGAAAATATGGAACTTGATAATTTTGAAATTTCACAATTTTAATTTTATCGAAAGAATATATTCCTTAACATCAGATAAGAAAAAAAAAAAAGCAAAGATTTGGACAGGATGGTTGCACACAAATACTATAATCTTTAATTTGAGGTTGAACTGAACTTGAGATGAAAATGGAAGAAAGTTCTAAAATCCAAAATGACTCTAATTACCTGATGTGCCCGACATATTAAATCTAAATCATGACGATTTAAGAATTTTGCTACAACATCAGGTCCGAATGTAAAAGACACTCCTCGATCGTTTTCTCCCCAACCTTGCACGTCTTTATCAGGATCAGACCATAACAAATCACAGAGAAGACCTGTAACAAAAACCACTGCATTCCATTAAACAAAAATCTAAAGCTAATCAAGAACTAAAAATACATCAGTAACAAGAAAAAATGATAATTACAGAGAAGACGAAAGAATCTAAAGTGAAAAAACAGCACCAGTGTCGGGGACATCCGTTGGTCGCATTATTCTCCGAATCTGTTCCATATTTTGCAGATCAGGAGAAAGTCCTCCATGACAGCAAAAAATCTTTTCATCTATGAGGGCAGCTATTGGAAGGCAATTGAAACAATCAGTAAATGTTTTCCATAGTTTAATCGAAAATCGGCGTTTGCCTAAAATTCTTCATATTTTCGTTAAAACGTATATCACATTCAGATCCTACCTTAAAGTTATGAAAAAAAAAAAAGAAAAAAAAATCAAGACATTGGCAGATCTTACATTCATCATAAAATCCATAAATACGATTAATACTAGCACACTCGTGATTTCCTCGTAACAAGAAGAAATTTTCGGGATATTTCACCTTGTACGCCAATAATAAGCATATTGTCTGTAAACATTACGGTTAAAGATGTGCCCGTCGGATTTTTTTGATAAAAGTGGGAATGGTTATCCATAAAACGAAATATTTATAAAATAAAGCACAACTTGTATCTGACAAATAATAACGAATTGAAAATTAATCCAAATGATGCATCAGCAGCATCAAATCTGAATAAGTTCTGACAGCATCACCAATCTACAAGACTGCGATGACAAAATGGATAGCAAAATATTTTAAAATTATAGAATTTCTAGCAAACATTGCTAAATATTTCTAAATCCATAAATTAGATGCAACACAACTTCTAAGCTTTGCTTTCCTCGATCAACATAATCTCCAAGAAAAAGATAATTCGCTTCTGGCGGAAATCCACCATACTCAAACAATCTCAACAAATCATTGTATTGTCCATGAATGTCCCCTGCAAAATGCATAATTGCAGAAAGTAGAATTCAAAATGTTATTCAAAAATTTGAATAATCTATTTGATTTTTCTCACCGTTTGAAAAATAAAAAAAAAAAAGTAAATTTAATGTGAGCAAAAGTGTACTGAAATGTGAAATTTGGAATCATAAGCCATATCAACATTTTCCAGCTAAATAAGGTGATGTTTGTTGTACAGTAAACAAAAAAGGAAAAAAAAAACCAACCACATATTTTGAGAGGTGCCTCGAGCTCTAGAAGAATGGGTTGTGACAAAAAAATTTCTCTGCTTTTATGACAGAGTGCCCTTATTTCATTTTCCGACATCTGAACAGTTTTCCCGGGCCTACACCCACGCACTGAAATGCAAGTATATAATGTACTCGTAAATATTAATTGTGCGGAACGGAGTAAACTTCCGAACACTTAAATAAAAAAAGAAAAAAATTTGCACTTGATAAAAGCAAGTTTATCCGCCCACCCTGTCAAAAATTATGAGCTTTAGCTAACACGCAAAGCTTCGTAACAAATTAGGTCAGAAGAAAAAATGAGCTTAAGCATTTAAACCTATATCTTATTGAAATCAAATTTTTTCTGTTACATAAATGGAAGGAAAGAACAAGAACTTCGCGGAGAAGTAGAATTTTCCTCGGTAATCGGCAGCTTTATAACAGAAATAGAGAAAACTGTTAAAAAAAAATTGGTTACGGTATGAATTCCATCAAAAAATGAAAATCGTACAGTTCCGTCAATAAAAAAAAGGAAAATAATTAAAAAGTTCTCAATAAAAATGAGTATAAAGGAAATGAGCTACTGACCGAAATGATCACCAGTTTTCATTTCGCCATGGAAGAGCTCTTTCTCAAAGCAAAAAAAATAGAAAAGAAACAGAAACATGTTCGACAATATACTGAAATGCTTACTCGAACTGCATCATTCGTCACTGAATGGTAAAGTGAACAGTTCAATCAGTAAGATTATCTAATGAAAGAAATCAAATGCATGGTATACCTTCTAGAAGTCGAGTAATAAGATGGTCAACATTAAGCTCGCTGTCGCTGGCCATAATTGTAATATGCTACAGCTGCTATAAATAGCTTTATAAGACCACCTTCCCAATATTGTACCTAAAACAGAATATTAATTACAACTTGAACATATCTCGAAAGTTTATGCTCCCTTACAATGCTGCCGTGCCTGGATGTCTTTGCCACAATTCTGCAAAGAACTCGATGAAAATACAACCAAGAGTACCAGAGACACAAGACGGCATATTAACTCGCTAATACCAAGACTCATCTCGAACCCCACGTCCCGATAAGCCCCCCTAGCCCATAAACACTCGTGAAATGAACAACCCACGTCCAACTTTAAACGTTCATCAAAACTGGCTGCGCATCAAGAATTTTCAAATGCTTCATGTTAACTACTACCTCAAGACCAATGTCACATATTGCAGCTACATAATCAAATGTTATAGAATGTTGTAAGAGATTAATCAAGAAGTGGAGATTAGACTAGTCAATAAATTATTTAGCAAATTAATCAACGAATCGATTGGAATAGTAACGAGAAGGCCAATTGCTTGAAAAGTTCTTTTATAATTACATAGAGATTGGCATCACTACTGAACATTGATGATAATCATGAAAAATTAAAACGAACAGAAACTTTAAACTCTTCAGCATCCTTCTTCTTTTTCTCCATTTAATGCATTCGCACGTTGGCACTATTTTAACTCCAATTTACTTGAATTTTCGTATTACAAAGTTTATTTTCTCGTGTGAAATTTCTTTATATTTGCGAAAATCCACTTTATATGACATCAACTTTGATAATGGTTAGTATATGTGGAACGCATACGGTAAAATCGATTTCGATAAGAGATAAATGATTCGATGTAAATGTAGACATCGTTCCTTCTTTATCATTATGAGGAGAAGGTTACTTATTGTCTGGATTTTTTTGTTAGAATATCAGTTTTTGTATACATCAAACAATAGTTTTTTAAGTAATTAGATTTCAAAATTAAAAGTAACACGAGTATTATTTGGAGTGCAAAATTAAGACAGACGCATTAAGACAGATCAATGCACAATCCAGCTTTTTCTATTTATCTTTGAAATGAATCATTCCTAATATTTTTATTTTGCAATCAAAATGATAGTTATGATATTTTTGTTTTTTGGGGGCTGCATGTTGATTTTTTCATTTCTAATTTGAAATGATGAAAGGACCGTGGGTGGCATAATTTTGTTCAAATCTAAATCCTATTTTATTTTGCGAAGCAGCAAAACTTATTCAAACAAATGGCTTATCCGCACAGAGACTGGTATAGAATAAATTCACTTAACCAGAAATTCTCGAATTTTCCCTTTTCCTCTCAAATGGCACTTCTTTTGTGTAATCTGCACAATATCCTAAATTACAGGCTTTGATCAATGGTTAATGAACCCAAGGCCGTGTGAACACATCGTTGATTTATTACGCCCTTGTTCCTTCGATCCTGCCTGGTCTTCTTGTTTGCAACCACCGACGATCAATTCCATTTGCTTTCTCAAATTCGATGAAAATTTGCCCTATTTATTTGTTGCTCGATGAGTTTTGTGCGCTTAGATAATAATCAGCCTGTTTATTTCATTTCTTGCTCTTTTCGTCTATTCATCTATGCTACTACTTTAAACTGATCTTAACATTTTGCAAACTGACAAGGAAAGTTAGTCTTTGCTAATAAAAAATTATTTGCGTCATTTCATTCCCTCAGCTCTTTATTTTCCTCTTCATCCAGGCACATCTATGGTAGAGAGCCCATTATCCGACCGGTGGTTCGAGCTTCTATCACAGAATAACATATAATTTAGAATATATTCGCAAGAAAAAATTATTGGATTTAAAGGCTAGAATCTGGAAAATCGCGGAAATATTGAAGGAAGGAAGAAAGAGAGACGAACAAAATATCAGCAAATAGCACTATCTGATTTGCAGCTAATTTCAACCACATTTGCACCAAAATTCAGCACGACCCGAACAAATTATATCTGCCCAAGAATGACTCATCGATGATTTCCTCTGTTACCACTAGCTCTTCATGTGGTGGATTTCATCTCGATGTTTTTTGTTTTTTGTTCAACAAAAGAAGCAAGATTTCATGTCATTCCCGAGTTTTGTTTAAAATTTGTTTATCCTTTCTACTTCCAAATTTTTCTTATTTGAAAAAAAATCCATTTCGCCATCGATAAATTTATTACTTGTGGCTAAAATGTGCAACTCACTTACCCTCTAAAGAAAGAAAGAAAGAAAGAAAGGGAGAAAGGCAAAAAGAGAAGAGAAAAAGTGTACAGCTAGTGGACAAAAGCTGTACAAATTGTCAATTGTCAAAGCCAGTTCTCCTCTCCACGTCTCACTCACAGGTAGAGAGAGCGATGTGGACAACAGCAAAGAGCTAAGCTGCAAAAAAGCACATTTCCAGCCTAGCTGGTCAACTTTGCTAACAACCATACCGATTGATCTTTAGCCTTGCGGACGGTGAGTAAAATTTGCAATGGGAGATGTTTTTTCTTTATGCATGGCATGGCATGGCGTGGCGTTCACATTGCCGGATGATCCATTCATATGGGTATCGTTCTTTATCTCACCTTCACTCTCCTTCACATTTCGTTTCAGTCTATATTTCCGGTAAATCTCAGTCAGTCAGGTTACAGTCAGGAAAACACTACCCATTATTACATATACAGAAAGACCTCCTGAAATTCATCCTTTTCCGTTTTTCGCAAAAATCTCTCTCGCCAAATTTCTATTTTTACTCTTTTGTTCTACTAATTTCATTCAGTAAGGTTTTTTAGGTTTTACAGATCCACTTGTTTTTGCAGTATTTAAAATAATTCCCTCAGAGATAACTTAACCATTGAGAACTGGTCAGGAATGAATTCGAGATGAAGGGTGTAAGATCGATACCGGAAGATGGAATTCATGCCATCATCAAGCACTCACTTCCCACTATGCAATAATTGTTTCTCAAGGTGGGACTGGTTATCAGACAAAATTTCGCTGATTCCTCATAACCATCAAAAAGCATCGTAATTGATAAAGTTGATAGCATTGTCATCTCTTATTCTTCCCATTCATCTGTAAGTGCAAGATCGCCCTAGTAATATTGTCAATAAATAACTTAGGTCAAGGTAAATCTTCCAGCAGCGAAGTCAATCGCTTGATGGCTTTATTTCGATTTGCTAAACCTGGAGAAGTAAGCGACTTTTGCACTTAGCATAGAAAAAATTATTGAAAAAGTGAATTCCATGTTACATAGAGTCCTTCATAATATTCTTTAAAGAGTGTTAATATCGAATTACATCGGAATTATTATACAAAGTTCGTATCGTCTATTGCAATATTTTAGCAGTTTAATTGCCAACTTTGGAAAGCTTAATCTTTCTTGTCATCTTAATTTTTGAAAACAATTTTTTTGAAATATCTTATTTTTAACGAAATTATTTTCAAAACCAAAAGCAAAAAAAGAAAGAAGGAAAAGAATGTTAAGAATTGATTTTTGATTTCATTTGTTGTTGTTGCATAGCGATTTCATAAGAATTGAAAATCTTGCTTCCAACAATCTGTTTACTTTTAGTTAAGTACAAGCTTTTTTGCTTTTGCCAAATAATGAGCTATTTGAAAGGTTGTCAGTTCAACGAACAATTATATTTGATATTTCCGAACTTGTGTTTTATTGGAACTTTTCCTTTTCGTTTTATCCAAACATGGAAATTGTTTTATAGCACGCTTATCACAATTTTAATATTGCCTTTCGTTGCTTTCATGCATGATAATTAGTTAGGTATACGGTAATTGTATTTTCATGGTTTTGTTATGATCGAATCGATGCAACATGATGAAATAATTTGCAGGTAGCTTGAGCATTTTGTACTTACAGTTTCTCATGGCAGTATTATTTGAGTAATTATTATGAGGGAAAGAGGAGAACAGGAGCCAAAGATGGAAGAGATAAATTTAGATCGAAATTCTTTGGAAACGATCAATATTTATGGGAGAGTTAGAAAGCGCGCAGGAGTCACGAGTTTGCATCAGTTTTAAAATTTTCACTCCAACACGATTGTACTGTACAGCGCGAGTAGCATCATCATATCTCCAGAAATGCTTGGAGTACGGCTGTCAATCAAGGCAGTCAGCAAAATTTGCTGATTGATTAAAAATCAAAACAATTTTGCTCTCCGCTCTGTAATCTCTTATGTAACTAAGTCGAATTTTCGGGGAGTTGAAATGGAAAGAGAAGAATTACAGAAGGATTGATTGATGGTTTTGCCTTTCCGAATTTCGAAGTGGCATCGGTAATAATACAGTAATTTGATAATTAGTAGTTGTGGTATTAATGGAACTGTCAATAATTTTTGTGGTAATCGTTCTTTACTGAGCACAACATTTCACGGGAAAATGATGCAATATTTTAGATATCTTTGTCGTTTTTCACTTTTACGGTCGGAAGTTTGATTCTATTCTTTTGTTGTTTATAATTGAGAGATAGTTTATTTGCAGATATCATTTTATCATTGATCATCTTTTATTGTGTTGGCAATCAATACATCCTTGCAAATTATAACCTGTTTAACTTTTTCATGTCACTTCTTTTGTGCACTGATGACGTGAAAGAATGAGATATATCTCCTCAGTAAAAGTAAGATGAGTGATCAACTAGATAAGGATCTGATTTAATTCACAGCTTTGCCTGGTATTATCATGCCATTCATTCATTTAATAGGAATAGCTTTTGAACTCAAAGACGAAATCTCTAGAACGTTATATTTTTATTCCTTGTTATGTCTTGATTGGTATTCCAGTTAGTACTCATAATGCAAAATTTTTGATCCTTGACTAGCGTTTTTTTTTTTTTTTTTCTGTGCACGAGAAATCGCCATTTTTCGGTGATAGGAATCAGTTGCGCTGTTTATTTGTTAAATGTGAAAATTTCGAAATGTGTGCGATAGTGCGATATGATTGGATGTTTTCATTCAAATGTTCATCCTTGATCATTGATTATTCTGTGAGGAGAAATTTCATGCTCCAATCGCTGCTCGTTGCATGCATTTGCACACCGGACGTCTTGTATTGGAATTGATAAAATCGATGATGCATCTATATGATGATTTCTTCCTGGAACAGAGTCCATATTACGTTGGGTCGTCGCTTTTCAGATACATGAAACGGTTGTAACATTTGGAGGCGGCATCACAGCATTTATGTAGTATTTTGGATTGCATTCTTAGAAAGATGGATATCGTTTTTTTAACATTCTTCCTCTGCTTGCTCTTTTGTGTCGTTGTTTGGTTGAGATATCTCGATAATACTAAGTTTTATTTACTTACCCCAAATAAACTTGCAGAATTTTTCCCATCTTAATTTGTTGAGATTAAAAAACATTCGTGCAGGTTTCTTTCTTTTTTCTCGAAACATCAATTAACTTGCAATTCTAATCATTCTTATGCGTATAATTTTTTAGAGGCTAATAGAACGGCCGTTTTCTTATAATAAATATCATTCGAAAATATTCACCAAAGCGTGAAGAGCTTTTAGTGAAATTAGATATTGTATTCTCGATGTCAATATTATCCCTCTTCATTTAGCTTGACATGGACTTCTTTCCTCTAGTTTTTTCTTTTTTCTCATTTTTGTGATTGCTTTAAAAAAGGGGTGATGCAGAAGCCTGAGATGCTGGACTGAACATTACATCTCTGAATTAAGAGGAATCATTCATTAATAGTAGCATTCAGGAGAATATGCATCAACAAGAAGTTGGATGAAATCAAATTAATATGTGTACAGCTATATTTCATCCACTATGCACATTGTTTTTCATTTGTGTCGTTCATGTCGTAAGTTGATGAATCTTGTTTCCTTCCCTATTCTTCATTCATTTCTATTTCAAATATGATTTATCAACTACCTGAGAGGTATTGTTGTTGTTTTTCTGCTGCTGCCTTGATGGCAATTATTCCTACTGAAAAACTTATTAGATATCCTTATTTTAGGTTACATTACTGTAACATTAATAATAATGGCAGTTATAGTAGTAATTCAATATTCCTATTGATTAATTGTTTTACTAATTAGTTATTTGTTTCCATAACATACCTTCATACACTAAGTATATTTTGATTCAATTTATTGCCAGCAGTTCAGTATATTATATTTGACTCATTTATTTACATATTCATGTACATTTTTCCTCTAAAAATTTTTGCCTTTATTTATGCTCTTCGAATGTCAAAGTTTCGTAATATATGTAAGATTATCTGTTTAGTGCACTACATCTGTGAAACAGAAATCAAGAATGAGTTTATTTCCACAGTGATTCTAATTTTCAGATTATGGCAGATCTTCAAGAACATATACAAGCTTTACGACAACAGTTGGATGACAGCATCAAATTACATTCTTGTCGACAGCAACAAACTGTAATTAATCGGAGTAGTAATGGTGAACGATCAGTAGAACCTGTCATTCCGAAGAATCGTCGAATATTGCATATGTTACATCAAGATGAAACTAGCGCTTGCGTGCAAATAAAAGTAAACTTTTGAATTTAGTTCCAGATGTTTCGAATTCGAGGGAATATTTTTGATAGGCGTTGGTTTCTGTTGCTTTACATGCTTGCTACTGCAAACAATAATTAATGAATGGAAAATAATCATTGACATAAAGTATAGTCTCATCAATCTGATGCATCAAAGATGAAATATTAAAAAGCGAAAAAAAGTAAACATTTAATTGGAAGAATAGTATTGTTAAATCATTGATGGTACGTTAAAGCATTTAACCAATTAATATTTGTTGTAAAATGACGGATGATTGATTGATATGTATGTAAATAAACAAATCTCTCCATAATCAATAAGTTGGCTTATTTGACTTATATAAAATGTACTCTTACGAATTATCCATCTTATCTTGATGTTTAAAAGGAGAAAGAAACTTCTGATGCTTTTGGAATTGAAAAGTGACACTTATGTTTGACACTGACAATTTTTCCAGAAGTAGCGCATTATAATGTTGGCTGAACGAGAGTAGTAGTAGTGCATGAAAAAAAGCATCCTTAATCCTATCTGTTTATCTCTCTCCCTTCTCTCTCTGTCTTCCACTCTGCAAACAACTAAAAGGCACCAAAGTTGTTTTGCGAAAGGCCAGAGAAATTTGCATGTTGTTGCAAAATGATAGAAAATTATTAGATGAAGCATTGGTTTTGGATAAATTGAGAGTATTAGCCTTCTCCATGCGTAGACAATTCTTTTCCATTTAACATTCCCTAATATGAAGGTTAATAATATAATATGCTCGATAATTGCTTCATAATGCTTCACTATTCATTCATTCCTATTTTCTTGAATCATAGTTGAAAGCACTAATTAGTGAACTTGACGATATTAGAGGGAAATTGTTGCGAATTATTGCATATCTGATGATCTGCTGCTCCTGATATTCAAGAGATAAAAACTTGATGGTGAGATTATCGAAATGAATATAAGGGTAAGAGTGCTGAACTCTCTCAATTCCACGTGATATTTCGTTATCATATGATTTCGCGATGCTCTGTGAATGTCTCTCGCAGGCCTAACATAAGATAGCACATAGCATAACAGCATATCCTTCTCATCGATCTCTGGACAATTAGACAGATGGCCTTAGTTTCTATATGATTACCGTTCATCTCCGCTTCTTTTTGTGAATTTTTTTTCTTTTTTTTTTTTGCGAAAAAAGAGTTGAAGGTAACATTGGTGGCATGTCAGTTTTGATTTGAGGGACCAACTTTTGGCATGAAGCAGAAAACAGACCTTTCTCCCATTGATTGGCCTTTCTTCTGCCGAGAAATATTCAGAACTTTTTAGCAAATGCTATCCGAATTTTTCGCTTAACATTTCGGAACGATGACAGATTCAAGCTGATGCAATAATTCATTATACTAAGAAATGAGTAAGGGGATGACTGGTCTCCTTGCTGCTTATCACATCACGTTTTGTTTTTTTTCTGCTCCTTTTGTACTAGTTAGGGGGACAACAGCTTGGGGATGATATTTAGCTCTTCTTTCTTTGATTGCATTTTGTGATTTCTCATTCCATCTTTTTACGTTGATTTTTGTCAAATAATGAATCATTTGTTTCCTTTGTGCTTGCAAGCATAGCATCGACACCTACTAAAGTGAGCTGTAAGATAGCATGTTCTGGTTAAGCTAATCATAATATCAACAGTAGGATGCTTAATAAGTGTCAACTGTTGATATGTCAAAGGTATTATTTGCTAACGTAAAAGTTGGTCAAAACTTAAGTAAATTTAGTTCATTTTATTCAAATGATAGATGGTACATTCTGTTCTGTACAATAGCACAATACAACTAATACAACTAATTCTTTCCTTAATGATTCAAATGCTTATGTCGTATATGGACAATTAAATTAGAGTCAATCGTTAAATTTTATAGGGAAATATGGCAAAAAAAGCTTTCACTGCTGTAATAGTCACGAAAATACCTTCGAACAGTAATTCTGATGAATTCGAGAAAGTGGATTCAGTTATTAAATCGGCTGTTTCACCGTTACAAGTCATTGTTAGTTCTGGTAATCAGCAGCAACATCCCATTCCTGAAGCAACAATTAATTTCATAACAGGGTATGTCCAACTGATTTTTAAGATGCATTCAGTGATGTATAATTAGGACTAAGGATTGAATTTCATTATCTTTAAACAAATTTATTGTTTGAAATTATTTTCATTTTGACTAACTGTTAAAAAAATTTATAGTTGGCAGTAGTCTTTATTTTACACTGATTAAAGTTTGGAAGAATCTTTACGATCACTTCAGACGTAGCAAAATTCCTTTCCATTAATAATGCATCAGAAAAGAAATAATTTGTTGCTCACTGTTTGATTTCAAGAAAGTTTCAAAAATCACGAAATTTTTTTTTAGAAACAATTATTAGAAAGCAATTTTTTTTTGCAATGTCGTCTTCTAATTAATGTAATTTTGCACGCGAATGTAGAAATGCATGAGATTTTTTCCACATAATATTTTTTTATTAGCACAAAAAAAGGAGCGCAAATCATCTTCAAATGATAAAAAATGTTTTTTATTACTACCAAAGTATAATATATATATATATATATATATATATATATATATATATATATATATATATTTTTTTTTTTTTTTTTTTTTTGTGTGTATCCAATTTTCTCTCAATTATTGGTTTGCTCAACAATTTCTTCTCTGCGATTAGAAAAATGGATCTTAAAATTTTTTCAGATTTAACAGTCCAGTAGGTAGCACTGATTCGGGCATGTCATCACTCAGTTCATCGAATAGTTCACCTGCCTCATCACCTGGATGCTCACCGATTTCAGTCAACAATGCTCCTTTCCAGTACGGTAAATAATGCTCTCTTTTGTGATTATAAATGATTGTTTTTAAGGTTTAATTCATAGTTTTACTTCAAACTTCCAAATCACATCATGAAAAGGTCCCTATCTTTGTCTTATTGTTATTACTTCAAGATTTTAATCTGTCATTCCATCTTGAAATTATTTAAAAAACAAAAAAAAAAGCATATATTACTTTCTAATTTCTGATATAGTCGTCGAACAACAAGTGATACCACGTGGCCGATCAATAAGTGAAAGCATAAGCGCAACAATTGGTCTCAAAAGTATCCTGAAAAAATCCGTTCCGGCACACATCACTACAGGACGTTTTTTAAGGTTTCATTTCTTTTCTTATTTTCGAGTATAGTAATGTTCTTCAATATGTTAAATTATTTGTGGTTAATGTATTTTTCTTTAGTGTTGCTATTTACTTCTGTTAATACATTTTAGATCATTTTCGGAATGTCAAGATAATGATGATGGAGAAGTGAAATTGGTTATTGCAGACATGGATAATCAAAACAGTGCAGGTTTATTTAATCTGTCTTTTGTTTTTCTTATATTTCTGATGACTTTAACGCTTTTTTCTTTAGATTTTAGCAAATTTTTAGAAATATAAATTTCCAGTTACTGGATGTACTCCGCGAAAGAAACGTGTATCATTCAGTGAACGTTTGGTGCAGGAGCGATCATTCCGACCCAATTCATCTATTCTAAGTCAAAAAAAGAAGAATCAGCGGAAGCAAAAAAATAAAATGAAAAAAAAAGGTGCTCTAGCAATGGACGATAGTTCAACGGATGATGAAGCACGACATCGATCAAATTCTGAAGCGGTAGATTCAGCAGACTTTTTTAGTTCTTTTTTTCTAATTCAGGAAATGTAGTACTCATTTTTCTATTCCATTTCTTTATTTATGTTCCATCATCCTATTTTTGGAGATAATTCTATGCCGAAATAGTTTTTCCGTTTTTGAAATACAACTGGATTTCTGTGATAAATATTCTTTCGCTCTGAAATATTGTTTCTAGATGCACTACGCTATTTGCAATGACAATGGAGAGGATGAAACGGATCGTAAGTTTTGTTTAACATTATTTCCTGAAAATTTACGATATATCCATGTACATACATTAGACGTATTTATTTTTGATTTTTGCTAATCAATATATGTTAACCAATCGATAATTCAAGATTACTGAATTCAATTAGTAAATTATCGATTTCTGTTTTCAGCGATTGAATGTGATTTAGCTGCGTGCGTTTTGGAAGACCCTGTAATAGTAGAACAGATCGAAAAGGCTGATTATCGTGAGCCTGCAAAAATTCATCAGCACATCCTGCGAATCGGTTCCGATTAAAAGTATTGTGTTTATTTTGCTCTTAGTAAAATTATCAATGCTAAAAATGAAATATGTTCACATCAGACTCTTGAATATTTTTGAACTGCAAAGTTTGTTTATTTTTCCTAAGCCGGAAAAGGAATATTTGATTCCGTCTCATTTAAATCACCAATCTTTACGATTTTCGAATTTTGTTACTTTAGGTACTCTGGATTTTCGCTATCATTGGTTCAAGTCATTCCACTCATTTCATCATATTATTTTATCATGTTATCCGTATTTATTTCTCTTTAGCTGTCGATATAGTGATGGATTTCGGATATAGATTGGAATTTTTGCTTCCCTCGATTCTGCTTCCTCTAAAAAAAAAAAATTCTTGAACGAATAAAACTCTACAAAGTTAATGTATGGTTACGCTAACCGGTACTTTGCAACTAATTGACGATTTAATAACCGAATAAAGTTTTTGAAACATAATGCAATTAGAATGAGGCGGAATAAATCAAGAAAATGTAAATAATTATTTTCTTTCGAATTCCATATATTTCGATCTGCTGTCATACTTTGTGCGCGACATCAGCAGCAGTATTGACTATTACGTCGCTGTCAGACACTGATAATTTCTTGTCCATATGTATAAAATTAGGTCATTTCTATATTACGGTATTGATATTTGTATATATCGAGTGCTAGTAAATATATATATGTATGTTTTACGAGATTTTATTCTATTAGATGCATTTATAGCAGGCAGTGTTCCCTCTAGGAAATAAGAAACATAGTCAGATACTTTGAAATACATGATCGAATCTGATTCAGTGAATGTGGCCCAAATTAACTGTTGAAGTTTTAAGACTTGTAGATTCAAGTTTCGAACATTTGAACGAAATTCACAGGCACATGCTCTACTTCTCTATTACTTTCAAAAAATTGATTTTTAAAATTCGGTGTAATAGTTTATTTTATATTTATTATAAATATTTTTTTCTTAACTTTCGGGAATTTTGTGTTTGCATATCTTATTATGTTATGCTTTTTAAATGATTTTGATACTATCTTGTTTGGGAATCGTACAACTTAAATAACATCATGATATATTCTTTTACTATTATACGAGTCATCTTTATTTAAAGTTATTGAATGGATTTTTCTGTCACTCATGAATTTATTCCTCCTCTGACCTTCATTCTTTTCATAATATGATCCTTTTGTTCTCTTTCTTTTTATACTGAATTCGTTAGTCATATTGACCTCCTGAATCTCAACCTACTTCATTTCTCTTCTCGATATCACCTTTCTATCGTTTATCACATTTGCGAATCTCTGCCCGTTCTTCTATCTAGTTACCAGTTGGCAGCAAGATCTGTTTATCATGAAATATTTTGATATTTCTGTTGTTTCTTTTTTCTATTTCAAAATGATAAAAAAAAATTAGGTTTTCAAGATTTATTTGTTTCTACTTTTATGTTATTTTTATATGTTATTCCAATTTCTTTATTTTTCGTTTTGTGTTACGGGGTTAGAAAAGTGTTAAAACCATTCATTCTGTCCTCTTCATAAATATATCTGTTTATTCTCTTCAAGTTGATTTTATTTTGTTTCCGTTTCGAATAAAAATTCGCATAAATTTCGCATATTTTCATGAATACTGGGCGTAATAATTCAGAAAGACTTTGGAAGAAAGAAATGAATTTTTAATGTGGAAATATTCGGAACACTTGTCATTTTGAAATTAAAATAAATAAATTCCCATTTATAATTCAGCATTTTCAATGCATAGTATGTTCTGAAGAAACGTTCTTGAAATCATATTTCTCACGCAAAACATGTACAAGCTGCGGGGAATATCCGTAATGTATCGAGTAAGCACTGGTATTAAGTATCAAATAAACAAATGTCTCGTTCAGTTAAACTACCAATCAAAGATGTCTCATATTTATCGTCGTCAGCTTATTCATTTACATCGAAATTAATTATTATCGATAAAAACATTTCGAATCATCACATGCGAGAATCATAAAAGAGATTCTTCTCTTTGAATCACCTCGAATATATTTCGGAGAGATTTGAGGACCTTGAAAGAGGTGATGCAGACAAAGGTTAATTTCTATCTGGGATTCCAAGGTAAATTTCATTCTGAAATATAAACGGTGCTGAAAATATTTGGAATTGAATCAGTCATGTAAATCCTTACAGTGATAATGTCTACGAAAATAGTGGTGATCATATCAATTATCCAAATCTTGTAGCGATGAATCGATGTCAACATTGTGTCTTGTTGAATTAAGCATGATTCTATCGATGACCTCCCTGTGAATGCTGCCATTGCATAACGACGTAGCAGATATACACAATAAGTTATTTTTCTGTAAACTTAAATTGATTAAAATTGTGATGGTTCCAACTTCTAACTTACATATTCAAATCTATAATTTTCTGTTTGATGCAATTCGAAACTTAATATAGGACCAGAAATATGGCTTCGAGAAGACTTGGTTCATTCAAACTTGTTAATAGTTATTTCTTAACTCGAATTTGAATTTCATTTTTCAATTATATAGCTGAATTGGTGTTACAGTAAGTGCTTAGAAAATGCAGGAGAAAGCTTGTGAACTTTTAAATGAATCAAACTACCATCTTTTTAATTTAGGCAGATAGAATGATCCGATTTTGGGAAACAAAATAGTTCTTCATTACTATTATAGCTAAATCTTCTATCTTAAGCGAAATCATGCCAATCAGAGAGAACCTATAAAGTTTTCGTCATACGTACGTATTGTCGAGGTGGTGCTGGTGGCAGCTCCTCACGACGTCGTCTTTCCATCAGCGTCATATGTTGCACGTGTTCTTGGTTCTAAATTCTATTTTTTTTGAAGAATACAGAAAAAGACTTATTTTGTCAAGATCGATCAGTATGTATGTCGTATGCATGTCTTAACTTTATCGGAAGTACATTCTCATTTGATCCGCACTTTTTTCTGAGTTTAGTCCTAGAATTCCATTACTTTGCGGTGTCATTAGACATTCAAAAAAATTTGTCAAAAATTCCAAATTTTCCTTCTTCTGAAGAAATTTTCTGAATGCATCAGTAAATTACAAATTAATTATGGAGCGAACGAAAGATAGTTGTTAAAATTTAGAATTTTTGGATAAATACCATAAAAATGTTTTGACACATGACACTACTGGGAAATAAGCGAAGGTACTGCGACACAGAAGTATCAGGAGTTGTACAGAATTTCCGCATATGCATTTTATCATTTTGCTGAGCTACATACAAAATCGTCGAACAACTTTCCGCATTTTTCGGACATTTCGTTTCCTGGCAAGATTGGCAAATTTGCCAAGTTGGTATTGAGGAAATATCAAATATTGCGTGAAATCTTAATATACTTGCGTTATCTATAATGCTGTTAAAACAAAATTAAGTATTTTTGTTGTAGTCACTTCCAAAAATAATGTGGAAAGTGTCATCTCGATGTTTTCATATTTTTATTTTCCCAACCTTAATGTAAAACAAGAGTAACCTGATCAAAGCATGGCTTAGTATCATCCTCGTCAACTCCATTATTGCATTGAAAACATTTAAAGGCCATTGTAGATGTAAATATTACCAAATAGAAAACTATTTTCATTCTGAAAAATTTGACATTTAAAGAATTCATTGACAATGCCCAAATATGGAAATGCCAATTAAAAGAAGGAAATAATTAGAGACATTTCAGACGAGAATGACTTAAAGAAAACTGGTTTACTTTTCAGATTAAAAAGTTAAAAGAAAAAAACCAGGCTAGATAATCAAACAGGATATCATGTAATTGAAGATAAACCTGAAAATGAACAAAGAATGAAGACTGGTGGTATTCACATCACTATAAAGATTATGTAGAAGCTTTCATTCATTTTTTTTCAAATTTTTATTATAAAAATCTTCTAAAATTTTCAATAATTTTAAAGACCACAGAACATATTAAATTTTCGTCAATTGCTGAGCATTTTGTAGTTTCAAGCTGAAAATACTCTCATGCTCTTTTTTAAAGCAAAACTTCTACTTCCTTTACTCTTAATACTGCCATTGCAAATAATGTTTTCAATCATGAAAAGCTGAGACAAACAGCAGGGATAAACTTTTAGAACAATACTAAACAATAATTTGTTAATAATTAGGTTAATAATTAATGTGTTTCGGGAGGAGGAAAGAAACTCCGATAGATTCGACATGAACTTTCATGATACAAAAAAACAATGGATTTAGAAACGCAAGAAATGCAGGTTGAGATGTTCGGAATAGGAAGTAAGAAAATAACAGATAACATGTCAAAGTCAAAAAGATCCAAAATTCAAAAAAAAAAGAAATTCCTAAGAAATAGATTCAGCAGAACTACTTAGCAGTTGGCATCATTAGCTTCCTTCTAAAGTTAAAAAAAAAAAAAAAAGAAATAAGGAAAACATCCCAATTTAAAAAAAAAAAAAGAAAACAATTGTTGGCAGTTGACAAATTCTTTACAATCAAAATATTAAAATCATTAGCTTACGTGAGAAAATTAGAATGATACTCAAATTTCACAATATCACATGATGGTTTGTTTGAAGTTTTCGAAACATTTGTCTAACTGCATTTTAACATTGCTCACTATTTGCTGTTTTTAATGGTCAGCGGGACATCCTAGCTAGACTGAGAATGAACTGAACAAAAGTCATCAAAGCTCACATTTTCTCGATAAGGGTAAGATTTATTTTTAGCAAAATAATTTCTTCCCAATATGAAAATATTATTTAATTCCAAAATAAAAATTATTCCAATGTCACTTTCATTGATTTTTCTACCATTGTCAAATCAAATCGAATAAGCAAAAAAAAAAAAAAGTCCATTCATCCAAATCTGGGAAAGATGAAATTTCACAGAGTAGAAATTTGTTCGCATAAAATATTATGTATATTTATTACATTGATCTTTATCTCATAACGAATAAAATTGAGAAGAGTTTTTCGCCAACTCCAATAAACTTTTCTAAATCGCTTGCCTTAAATTCGGTTGGCAAATTTCGAAACATTGAGTACGTTAAAAAGTACAACGTAACTTAATAAAAATCTTCAAGCTTTTATAACTGAGAAGTGAATTTTCCTATCAATCAGCTCTGTAGATTTAAATGAAATATAAAATCGCAAGAAATAAAATGAATAAGTGATACTGAGATAAAAAAGCAGGACAGGGCTCAATCTGACCTAAATTGTTGTTCCAATTCATTTTGAGAGATGATGAGAGCATTTTTCCGTAACTTTATAATTGTTTTAAATCTGAAGGGATAATTTTTATAAATTTCTATGGTTTTATTAAGTGCTTCATAAAATAAATAAGTTTCATTCAAACAAACTTTAGAAAAAGATAAATAATGTTGATTTCCAGACCTCTCAATTATGCAGAAAGAGAAACTGATCGCATCAGAATAGTGTTCTATTCAGAATAGTTTTCATCAGAATAGTTTTCTACATATAAGAAAAGCACAAACAAAAACCACAAAAAATACCATAATCACTTCTATAATCACTTCTAATTAATCTATGTATATTTACTCAGTTAACTTAAAAAAGGATGGCTTAAAAGGGCGGTTTAACTAAATTACTTTTTTATACACTAATAATGAAATAAATATCCATTTAATCATGGTTCAGAAAAAAATTCTCGAAAAGTTTTTAAAATTTTCCAAAAATTTCCAAAAAAAATTTCAAATTTGAATAATTTGAATGACCAAATTTTAGCTCTTATCATAGTCAGAAATTTAAATATGACCACTAGCATAAAGTAACTCACCTCTCATTGATGATTTCTTATAATCACTTCCAATTAATCTAACAGCAGCTTGTTTTCAAGCCTGCATAATGCATGAATGGAAACTATTATTCATAAAAGGCCATATATCAGGCCTGTTTCAAGTTTAATGGTTCAAATTGCTAAAATTACTGACTAACAATTATTCAAAAAGACATCGGTGCATTTTTTGAACAATGTTAAATTGGGAAAAATGAATTTTAACAACAAGTGATTAGTCATTAAGAAACAAATATACTCTTTAAAATTAAAAATTTATGACTTTTTTTTTTTTGTTATTTCTTTCACTACCATACGTATTGTTGCATTTTGAATCAAATATTTTAAAAAGAATTTGAAAATTCACTGATACATGAAGATTTGAGATTACATATACTACTAACAGATTTTCATATTATTTTTGATTGAAAAAACTTATGTATTAATAATTTAAGCCATTATTTCTGATGTTTATGATGGATAACACCGCGAAATGAGATCTCCAAATTTGTTATTTTTTTTGTTTCATTACAAGCGAAAATCGCTAAGCATTGTCAAAACAACAAAAACATATCCCCCAGAAAGCTTTGAACAAACCAAAGAAGTACTGTAGTAGTTTTGATCTTCAAATCTTTCGAAAAAAAAATCAGATCAGTTGACGAAAACTTCATATTGATGATCGGAGTAAAACTTTTTAAGGGCTCGAAATTTGCAGAATTTTGGAAAGAGCTTTAAAAATAATAACTAATTTCAAACATGGTGAAAAAGTTTGGTACAATTTTTCTCCTCAATTTTTTTCTTTTTTTTTTTTTGAGAATCAATGAAAGATTATATTAACAACATTGACATTTGAATTTGTCCTTCCAATACTTCTATCCAAAATCTTCCCTCTAAAGTTCAGTAAATTTTGCACCTTATATTTGATTATAACACAACGATGAATTTCTATTCATCCTGTATCCTCCATTCTCTTGATAGGAAGAAGAACAGTTTTCTTAAGCTGTGAGATGATCTGATGGAAATTTTTTCCAATATTTGAACCAATATTTGGCGTTCGAATGTTTCTGTGGATCTCAGTACTCAGCTATTTCAAACATTCTTTTGCTTCCTGTCTTTTATTCAATTTTTTCCTTAACTTCCAATCGCTTTTAATTTCCCAAATATTTTATAAACCATGTGAAATTTGAAATGAAAATTCCGACTAGCGAAAAAGAACTAATGATAATTATTAAGATTTGATTATTCATAGTTATGATAAAAAGCTGTAAAGACAATTATTTTCATTTTAACATGATCAAAACGAAACATCGTAATTAGTTTTTGAACATTAATCATACAAGCATATTTAATAATAATAGCATTTGATTGTTATACAGCTTTTGATAATGTGAGCAATTTTTATACGTCTTCAATCAAAAATGCGAAAATTTTTTAAAAAATATGCGGACGAAATCACCATACATATGATTCATAATATTTCATCCGATTAGCATTTTCTACACTAGTTCCAATCAGTACATAAAATATCACACCTGTCTTGTCGCTAATATTCTTATTTGCAAATTTATTGATTGAAATATGCATTTTCGATCTTCAGTTTGTTGTTCATTATGCTAACTTTATTACTGCTTGTTGTTTTTGTATCAATTTCAGCGATAATTAAATTACAGCAGATAATATATGCAACGTTTAATTCGGTTAATTAAAATTAATTATATTAATTACAAATTGCATTGTTTAACAAAAAAAGAAGCGCATTTCGCT
This sequence comes from Onchocerca flexuosa, assembly GCA_002249935.1. Classification (NCBI taxonomy): domain Eukaryota; kingdom Metazoa; phylum Nematoda; class Chromadorea; order Rhabditida; family Onchocercidae; genus Onchocerca; species Onchocerca flexuosa. The sequence continues at coordinate 136,710 of KZ271528.1, forward strand.
ACCGCTTTTATATTCACTTTTGAATTCCTTTAATTGTCAACATTCCTTCAATATTCCTCAATTACGAGAACAAAACAATGATTGTAATCATTAACTTTAATTGTTACTATCGTCCTTTTTTAAATCTTATTTCTTTGTTATTCCACACAGTGGTTCTTCGATTTTGTACAATCATAACGAATCTTTCATCAGTTAATTAGTAGGTATGTGAATATTTCAAAACTCTTTCAAAAGCAATTGATACATCTTTAACCCTCTTTAACACATAGTTGTAAAGTCTTACACTGCTCTAAATAATATATTATTTAAAATGGATGACGTGTTTTTTCTTTTTAATTAAAGTAAAATTGAATTTTTTCCTTTTTTTTTTTTTTTTTTTTTTTTTTAAAAATGCATTTGCTATAAATCGTCATTTATTGTGGCGCATTCACTGAACATTTTATGCTCAGCTGAACTCTCAATTCTATAATGGATTTACATGGACAAATAGAAAAATGATACGCTGATATATGAAATTCTTGTCGAAAAAGCTTCAGTTTCAGGAATTCTAGAAAGTAAAAGAATTACTTGAAAACAGTTCAAAAGTTATATTTTTGAATTATTCTAAATTCTTTGGCTCTTTTTTAAGGAACTTGAAATATATGCATCGCATGTCTTCCCTCACGTAACTGAAAAATTAATTCATTGTGCTCAACTCAAAAAATTAATTCGTCATGCTCAATTAAGCAAAAAAAAAAAAAAAAAATGACTCGGTATGCTAAGGCTTAGGCAAATGTGCTTTAAATGTTTCCTACTAATTTCATTTTCTTGTGATGTGAAAAGGAACACAGTTGGCTCCGTGACGAAAAGAACAATAATTAGAAGAAAGCAGGACATCGAGAATTCACTCACAAGATGCTGAAGATCTATTGAAAAAATTGCATCAAACTTCTTTTCAAAAATTTCCCGAAAAAAAAAAATGATTAGCTTGCTTAAATCTAATAAGGAAAAAATGAACAAACTCCGTAAACAACAATTCACAGTTCAGATATGACGAATTATTCAATCGATAAATCTTGCATTGCATATTTCAATACTTCATTTTCGAAATCCGTTCGTTTTGGATAGTTGAAAGCGTGAAAATTAGAAAATAGCATACATTCTTTCTGCAGTAATCTTTCCACAATTAAAATATAAATCATTATCCCATTTCAAAAGTTTGCTTTTTATTCTTTTTATGTAAATTATTCGCATCCAGATTAAAAGATTATGACATCAAAACTTAATAAATTTTTACTAAGAAATGAATGGAAAATATCAGAAAAAAGCAGCATAACTGGGATTCCAAGAATCATTGAAACATGGGAATTTTTAGTTTACGTAAAAAATGGTATTAATAATTTTCAGTGAGACGCTTTGTAGAAATTGAATTGAATTGAATTTCATTTGTGCATTCATCATTTGTGATGTTGAAATGAGCGAATAATAAAGCAAAGAATTATTGTTCACAGATCTTTACGACTTTTATGACACAAATAACAGATTATATGCTTGATTGTACGACGAAAATTCTTATTCAAACAGGTATAAATGATGGGATTGAAACATGAATGTGCATAGCCAAGCCATGATGACAGCATGAACAAGTTGACATGAAGATTCTTGTCCACTTGAATACTGAGACCAGAACAAATCCCACGGTACACTGTTATGCAAAAATACGGAATCCAACAAATCAAAAATGCAACTGAAACAGTGAAAAGTAATATTAAGTATAATAATGAAACTGATCTCAGTGGCTGGCTGCGATGAGAGATGTGAAGAAAAAAAAAAAAATGGAATTAGCAATACCAGCATTGTTCCGGAAAAAAAAACTGAATTAAGAGAAAGATGACAAGATAATTAACATATATAAGCAACAAATCTTCGTCTTTTTCCTCTCTAAAATCATTTGCTGCAATTGAAAATAAGCGAACTCACTAAGTATGGCAGCAACAACACCTGTAGCTCGAGTTTCGCGTCTTATTGCCATCGATTCTCGACGCTTCCGACGTATTGCTCGTGTAACCTGCAAATAATATTTTCATAAAAAGTTTTTTATTAACTCTAAATTTCATTAAACCAACTAATTATCTCCTGAATTGTTTCAGTCCTTTGACGCGATGCTCATAGGAAATCTTCTAAATCGAAGCAATTACAAACTTTGACAGCCTTATGTTCTCAGAATTGATCGAAAAACTTCCCATGATTCACCTGAATAGCGATTTTCCTCAATTTTCCCCGAGATATTGCTCCTCTTCGAACTGGTGCAGGAACGGTATCAGTAACTTGATCTTTAGTAGTGGTTAATGAAATTAAATTATGCGCCTGCACAGCAGTGCGCAACGCTGACCACGTAGCTGCCGTCCTACAATCAGAAAATTTAAATTTAGGAAGTGTATTTTTACTTTTTTGGAAAAAAATTAGCTCAACTGACTAGTAAAAAAAGAAAAAAAAAGAAAAACAAAATCGACTTCAACCTAGCATTCGGTCCTTCAGCTATACTATCAATACCATCTTCCGTTATACTGGTATCATAACTATTCATTGAGATCCTTCTGAAATTTCTGCTTTAAATTTCTACGGAATACTCGCACTTCAAGAAGTGTTTATTCACAGATTTAAAACAATGTTTTCCTTGATTCCACCTGATTACAAGAAATTCTAGGTAGCGAATTGAATCAGAGTCTTCTTGACCCAGTCATCAGATAAAATTGAGCAAGAATAAAAAATAAAAAAAGCTTTTTGTTGAAACTTTAAGGAAATGTTGTGTTTGTCCTAAATAACATTTACTTGTAGCCAATTTTATTAAATCTAAAAATGCATATAGTATTTGAAGCCTTCTGAACTTCTAGATCGCAGAATAAATAACAACACCTAGGAATGTCGCCACTGTCACTTGTCGAAGTGCAAGAACTACGGCTTGAGTTCGAGTATGCCATTGAAGTAGGAGTCGTGCAACAATCCCACTTGGGTACCTTTAACAAGAAGTCATTCATTTATTAAAAAATGGTCAAAATTTACTAAATTTTCGAGGTGTAACGGTCAAGTTTTCTATTAAATTTCACATGAATTATAGTTTTTACTTGAAAACTGACTTTAAGGGAAACAGTGGTCGGTGCTGTTGGAGTAACTGTGGCAGGAAAATTGATGACAGTCTTTGGTAACGCTAAGAACATTGAGGATTCCACTGCAGGTAATGACTCCCCGGAATCTCCTGCATCATCAAGAGTTTTCAAGTCACTGAAACACAAATAGTAATATATTTCAGATAGAATTTATCCACAGAATATTCTGAAGAAAGGATGCTTTGCAATACACCTGTGACACAAGCTGCTTAGGCTCGCAGCATTATTGATCGACTTTCTTTTTTGTTTGAAATCAAATCACTCACTTGAAGGAAACACTCACAACAGGTAACTTCACCGAATCACTTCGAGTCTTTGCAGTTACAAGTGGCTTCAGAAGGTCTTCATCACTTATAATATTCGGATTTTCGGGAGGATTCTTGGAGAGAAGAGGGGTCACGTGATGCAATAATAGACATTGATTATCTGGAAAGGCACCTTTATAATCAGGTCTTTTCAAATAAAGACAATTTTTCTATTCAGCGCTTGATCTTTGAATACAATCATCACAGATATTCCATCTGATGAATAAAAGGATTTATTCGAACTTAAAACAAAATTTGCATTTCAAACTATTATAAAATATTGTCACTAGTAATATTAACCACATTACCAACTGATTGATAATTCACAGTTATTGCTGCTAACTCCATACTTGGAGGATCCAGTGTAATACTGACACGTTTTTTCGAGGCTATCAAGCGATCTTGTTTCAGTGTTTCAGTAAATATAACTGGTGAAGAGCATCTAGATGAATAAAATTTTGATACTCTTTTCAAGAAAAAAGAAAAAAATGAGGTCCTTGAACATTTCAACTTGTATCAAATCAAATTTTAAATTGTAATTTAAAATAACATATCTCAGTTAAAATTTGCCGCTTTGTAATTCTAATTAAAGTTAAATTTTCACCATATATTTAATATCATATCATTGGACTTCTATCCAATTTTTTGGCATCGTCTTCCTAATTATAATTTTTTTAGCCAATGAAATCTTTAATCTTTTAAAAACAAACGACCCATTCCCAACAATATTCTCACATTTATATTTTAAAATTGGGATTGAAAATTTTTGGTCGTCTTATTCCTATCCTGTTCAACTCCGCTGATTTATGACCCTCAGCTTCGGTTAGAGATGAAAAGCCATTATGAAGAGAAAGAAAAATATTGAATGGTTTTACCAAAAATTCGTTTTTCAGAAAAATATAAATTTCAATCCCATGAGAACTTCTGAAGTAAGAATGTCAGTAAAATGCAAAAATTGTTGTGTATCAAGAAATTTAGATTTGTGTATCTGCTCCAATTCTTCTACTTTACGAGATATGCGAGGTTATTCTTTTTCGTATTATTCACCTTCGTTCGGCAGCAGTTAAATGTAAATTTGATTGGTTTGATGGTCGTCCAAATTTTTTCCCTAAAGTGCCATTCCAAGTTCGATTGTTGCCATCGCCAATACTGCCAGTTTGGCTAAGTTCAATACCACGCTGACTAATAACCTTAAAATTAAAATTTATGGTAATTTTTGTTTATTTAATAATATTTAAAAAGAAATATCTAGAATGTCATAAAGGCAGTTATCTTTGTGACCAGAATTTTCCATAATTTTGACTCCTAAACCTAGTGTATAAAAAAAGTTTGGAAACTCATAAATGAATGGGAAGAGATGAGAGTATAAAATCTTCGACCATTCGGTTGTTTCTTTATCATTGCGAGCAACTAATGATGCACCTCTTCAATAGTTACTTTTGGTAAGCATTCCGTTTTATCACTTTTTTGTCCAGTAGAATTATTTTGCTGTCGTTTCAATAAGCCCAGTTGACCAAATATGTATAAACGATGGCTTCGTAATTTACGAAATATTTTCACATACAAATAGACGACAATAGCGCCAGGAATAAAAAATGATAGCAAAGATGATAAGACCTGAACAAGTATTTGAGGATTTGCTGGGAAGGAAAAATTACATTAATGAATTAAATGTCGATATAATAACCTATTTCCTATGTATTGTCAATAGAAACTTTCTGCAATTAAAAAGAAAAAGTTTGACTGCTTTATTAATTTTCTCACATGTGTTGGAAATGCCTTTAAGTTAGCAAAAATCAAAAGTATAAATAAAAGCTACCAAATACTGTGGATTTTTAATCCAACAGTAACCGTCTTCGTCCAGCGATTTTTCCATGAAAAGTGTACTACTAACGGCAAATGATACAAGCCATATCATGATAATGTATGGGAATGTACTGGTAGCTATTGAATGTCGTTGATACTCTGTTGGGAACATTATTGCAAAATACCTACATTGATAAATTCAAATAAAAATATTATCTTTCCTCTTAATTTTGAACTTCTTTTAGAAATAAAGAGAAAGAGGAGAATTTCGGATCGTGAGACGGCTTTCGGTCCAAAGGGAGCACAGATGCAAAATTATTTGTTTATAGATACTAAATTTAAAAACGCTAGAATTCACCTATCTAAGCTTATAGCAGTAAGATGGATAATGCTAGCAGTTGTCGAAAAAACTCCTGTTACCAAATGAAATTGACACCAACGATCGCCCAAATCCCAATGGATCTCGTTGATCTGAAATAATAAAATACATATGACTAAAACTGAAGCAAGAATATCCAACTAGTAGATAATTATCTTAAAGCTTTGAATCAACTAGCAACATGAATCAAAAGTCACAAAATTCCCTATTCTATTTAAAAAATGGAAAGCATTGCGATGTTTGTGACTTGATTTAATCCCCGAGTTTTCCTTCCTTTTTCCTACTTTCTATCATCAGAGAATCTCCAATTTTAAAAACTCGAATTGTAATCATACCGTAGCATAAAGCGACAATGGCATGACAACGATTCCGACGAGAAGATCGGAAATAGCCAAGCTTGCAATAAATTTATTAGTTGCTAGCCTCCTCAATTCACGATCAATGAGTACAGCAAGGAGGACAACCAAATTACCAAACACGATCATCATGATAAGCAACACCAGTATCAGGAATCCGGAATGCCACACATGCATTACCATTGATGCCAATGATGCTTGCAAATTACAGACTTATAGAAACTTTTATAAATTATAGAGAACAAAAAATAAGTATCGTAATAAACAAAAATAATTGATCATGAGCCATCAAAGAGTTCTATTTACTTTCTGAAAGTCATACGACAATAAAAGTTTCTAAACAACAATAAAGGACCATACATTTGACAAAATTACAATTATGTAGATGTTGATATCAGATGATTAAATTAACAGATATATTCAGATTATAATTTATGCGAAACGAGTGTCATTAGGACAGTTATTCTGAGTAATAACGATGATGGATCTGAAAGGATCTTATTAACAGTTATTCTTCTTTTTCGAAAACAAATTCTTCATGCGCGCTTCATTTATCTTCACAAAGTAATAATTCTCAAATTCCCTTGGGATTATGAAGAAGAAACTTCCATCTAAGCGTTTTTACCTAAGAAATCTGAGTTTTTTCATATCACTTATAGAGAAATACCAAATTTACTGAAACGGAGATGTAATTTTTTATCAAAATCGATTGAAGATTTAATTACATCAAATTGAAGGAAGTTCCGATTATTTGAAAACATTTGATCAAAATAATCCCAAATCAAGCAAGAAAAGAATGAAGATCTAAAAAAGGTAAAGAAAATCAATAATAAATTGAATCTTGATTATATCATCCCTCTCAACATTCCATTGGTATCAATAGCAATTAGTTTTTTTTTATTTCGGAATCTCTTCTTCCTTGCTCCCAATTATTCATATGTAAGAAAAATTATTTCTCGAATTAGCATTTAGTTCAGCGTATTGAAACATTATCCAATATGCTGAAAAATACATCAGATCGGTATAAAAAACATCGTTAATAAATGTATCAAAAAAAATGGAACAAACCATGAAGTGTGCTGAAAAGCAAAAATATCGGTGAAGCTATATGATAAGTTAGCTTAGGGCAGCTTTTGAAGTAAGTAGCATAAAGAAACAAGAATTTGTTGAGAAACAAGGACAGACTGAGAAATTGGAATTAATTTAAGCACAGGAAAAACCATTATCCGATTACAAATTTTTCAAGTTACCAAGTGGCAAAGTGCCAAAAAAGGAACAATAAGCTATCTGAAAAAAATATCCTAATGAGAAATGAATATCTAATGAAGAATCTGATGACTTAATCCGATTCAAAATAAGCAAAATCTTGTTGTAGTATGGCGAAGTGTGCAAGCAGTTTAAAATTTGCAAGTGTGATTCTGAATGACTGGAATGGAATCGATGAGTTTTTATACTTCTTTTGCCTTCTTCGCTTTCTTTTTTTTTTATTCTTTCTAAAGACTCGTCACTCATAAAATAAATATTGACGTAGAAATATAAGTAGAAGATGCTATTATCTTTTAGAAGTATTGCAATATGGATGTGAAGTAAGCCGAGTACCTTAAAATGTGTCGATGATTCAATGAAGGAAGAAAACTAAAATAGGGAACTATTGAGAAAATAGAGAAAGAAAAGTGGGACAAGATTTATGGATTAGCTCACTTCATTCTGACCTCTCAAAATCTCATTTATGAATTCAACTTAGTTGTTTCCCAAAATAGAGGCATAAGTCAATTAAACATCGTAGAAGAAAATCTTTCTAAGAAATAAAGTCAAAGTCAACTATCTTTGACTATAAAACAAGTTTAAGGAATATATTATTAGGATTTGCCGAAGGTTCATATTATTCCGTACTTTCAGAACCTGCGAATTTCGATTGAATATTTCCCCAAAAATTTATTCTCAGGTTGGTAACAATCGCACTATCGAATTCAAAATAATTTTTTCTCACCGAGATTTTTATATTTCTTTAATAGTCTTTGTGCTTCTCTTCCTTGTCACCAAAATAATATGATAAGACTGGCTCCCCCCAAAAATCATAAACGGTTTAAAAATACAAGCCCACTCATACATGTGATTATTCACAAAAAATAATAGTTTATTTTATGTTTTTTTTTTTTTATACTTATTATATTGTAGAGGAGGAACGTTCATCAACACAAAACAAAAACAGAAAATAGTGTTGTAAAAAATAAAATAAATAACTCCAGCCAAAATTTTTTTTTTATTTTTTTGGTTTATCTTTAATCAATCATCCAGATTTTTTTTTTTTTTTAACAAAAGATAAACCTCAAAATCTTTATTATAGGTTTTTTAATTTATAGGTGTTTTCAGTGGTTAGTAGTAGCCATTAACATTACCCCCGCCATAAGACAAATATTTTTTTTTAATATTTTTCTATCTTTGGGTGTTTATTTTATTTTTTTTCTGATATATTTTTTTTTTTTATTATTTTATCTAAGTGGTTTGGTTGAGATTCAAATTATACATCAATAGATTTGGTTGGTTTGGATATTGATACATTAAAATACCCTCGCAAAAAACGATGTTTTAATAACAATTAAAAATGCTAACTTTTGTCTTTCGTCTAACCACAGTTTATTAAATTAAGTGCCAACAGACGAAGAAATTAGCTATTGATACTTGAGAAAAAAAAAGTTACTTTGAGCGTGGAAATAAATTAATAGTGCTTTGGATTTCAATAATCATTAAAAATTTTTCTTATATTCGCGCAGTAATTTACATCTTAAATTCATCTGAGGGTGTATTCTATCATTTAAAATGACAAAGAGAGTGTCATACAATTAGCAACGATACCAATTCATTTCTGCTTGGATATCGATCTTCAATAATAATCTTTGTATGTGATCATGCAGTCTAAAAAAGTTAGATAATGGCTAGTAAAAAAAAGTAGCAGAGAGTCAATATCTAGTTCCGATTTCATTCAATTTAAATAAACTTCATTAGTGAAGCAGTTCACGAATGATCATGAAAGAAACTTCCATATTCTCATTTTTAGGAAAGAAGCAGTAGAGTTTTTATTATTAAGGCATGCATATACTGTCAAAAAAAAAAATCCATTTGAAATAAAACATCCCCAAGCCATGTGAAAAGTAGAATGAAGCAATGAAGATCACTGATGAGGATCACTAATGGTAATATTTTTGTCTAAATTGTAGTATAATTATAGTATTTTTAATTCTTTACTTGTTTTCCTAACTTGCTAGTCGCAAAACAAGTTTGATATAAAGAAGATCTTTTGAAACATTATGGAAATAATAAAATGATATTATTTCGTTGATGTTACTATAAAAAATCAAAGAACATAAATGCACTCGAAGATTGGCACAAGCATATCTGGCAAATGGCTGTAAAAGTTAATTCATTCTGAAGTTTCTCCCTTCATATTTCCATTACAATTGGTAATGAATTGCTCATAATTATGTACTGTAAACTTTTACTGATATCCTCATTCTCATTCAACTAAAAATTAAATTTCTTCAGGATATGGTGACTCTTTAGTTTTTTATACAAAAATCTCAATGTAATCGATAACAAAATATGTTTCTTCTATTTGTGATGATGAATTAGTAAGACTATAATTTTTTAATTGTGCAAAATTTTTGCAAAAAACAATATCTTTTGATCAATTAAAAATGATAGAAAAACGTTTCGTACAAAACGAATGAGGTATTGCAAGGATTAAAGTAATCCTATAATCAAAAAAATTGGTTTAAATCCTTTTCAATTGACCGATTTTTCTTTTAGAAAAAATTACGTGATGGGAAGAGCTTCTTCTGAAAAAAAGAATTAAGTCCCAAATTGCTCATTTATTCATGTTTTATTTATTTTCTTATACAACTACATGTGTAATTTCTAAACCATTAAGTTTTTAAAATTACTGATTCTGTCACGCATTCTTTATAACATAAAATCTGCTTATAACTGTGATTTCACTCTGATAAAAGAATGGAAAATCATTCAGAATAGTGACGTCTTTTTATTCATACGTTTCTAATTGTACTTAAAATTCTACCAGATTGATTTTTCTTAAATCAATGATAATCATCGTAAAAGTACGGCAACAAAATTTAAGATTTCTAACAAATTTGAAACTTTTTTCAAATTAAAGAAACTAACAGACTATTTTTCAGCTATGAAGCATATGTCAAAAAGCTCAAGAATGATATATCTTGAATATAAATGAATATATTCAAGTTAGCAGCAAAGGAATTGCATCTTTTCTATTTCTTTTATATTAAATTACTCATTTCAATAAAATAAGTAATTCAATATAAAAGGTAATAGTAAACAACCCCCCTTCAATTTACATACTTCTTTAACTGAACTTGATAACAGGGCACAAATCGATCCAATAACACAGTTTACTCCACTTATAAAGTTTGCCGACATTTATAGTTAGTTTTGCAGAAAACATAATTTTTGCAAACGTAATGAAAGGCCATGTGATGAAAAATATCAATTCACGAATAGATCTTCTATTGTTTTCCTTCTAAAGCTTAGTGTATTATGAAGTTTTGCTTGCGAAGATAACCATTCTAATGTCTTAAGCAACTGATCAAAGCTCATTTCATTAGAATAACAATATCAATTGATTGTTTGAAGCTATATATAACTTATAAAATTATTCAAATGCTGGGTATATTATCACCTAAGCCTCAACCGCGATTTTACGTAAAAGGTCAGAAGATAGTGAAGGAATCACAGCACATAGAACATTGCACACGTTTCGATGATAACAGTAAGTATTGAAACTGCTCAATTTAGTGTATGACAATATAGGAAGAGTCAAGTAAGGCAAAAAGCATAGGAAAATGAAATTTAATAAGAAATTGAAATAAATATATGAATTACTTCTGTCGTTTTCATCCCAATTTAGACGTCCAATGCCAAGAAATATAACAAATGGATACTTAAGCCTTAGCAAATATCAGCTTTCATTTTATGAGTAGAACAAATATTTTTTTTTTTGGAAAAGTTTTCTAAACTGAAACTATAGCTCAAGCTCATGAAAATTATAAGAAAAATTTAGATTAGAGTGTGATTTCGACCGTTCATCATTGTTTTTTTAAATGATGCGGATTAATGGCAAAACAATGGCAAATACGTTTCACTGGATTTAAAGAAGGAATAGGAAAGGAAATGGACCCTTGAGGACAGTAGGTTACTCGATTAAGACATTTCAAATTGCTTAAACATTTCGAAGATCGAAGATTACTTCTCAGTTTCGATTACGACTGAAGCTCAAATTTCACCCCTGTATTACTTTATGTTGTTTTTAAAAGTTTCGATTATTTGACAAATATATACATGCATATATAGCACATAAAAATTGGTCCATAAATCAGCTTTTCATTTTTAATAAATAATATAAAAAATTCAAACTGCTGAAAAAAATGACTGGAAATTGCAAAACAATTAAACTAAACTTAAACTTAAACTTTTAAACTTAAATTAAATCCCTAAACTCCTAAATTTAAACTCTTTCTAGTTAAAGTTCCACAAATTAATTAGGCTGTCAACGGCAGCGTAAAACTAAGATCATGATTCAATTACTAGAAAGAGTTCAAAATTTCATTTTATCAGTAAATAAATGAAACTGACGAACTTTTTAAGTGATAATACTTATTTGAAAAAATACAACTATATGGTCAATTTGAATCTTATTTTTCAAGTGCGTATATTTATTGACGATGCCTACATTGCTATATAATATCTGATATAAATTGTCCAAATCTTGCAGTGAAAATTCGAATTTCTGTATATCAAAAAAGGATAATGTATGATTTTCCGGACATCGATCGTTTTTAGATTGACAAAATAACTAGTTAGTCGTAGACCCGTTGAATAATTATTTATTGATTGTATAAAAAATGTGAATAATTTTTGTAATTCGAAATGCTTCCATGAAAGAAAAATAAATTCATTTGACGAAGTTCATTTAATTTTGTTCTTTGATGCTTATATTCGCTTCTTAAAATAGCAATAAAGTCAGTGGAATTTTTCCTGTCTTAGAAATATAATATAAGTATACAATTTGATTGAATTATAAGTCAGTAAGACTTTGCTAAAAAGAAAACATGAAAAAATTATAGAAAAAAAGAAATTTCTCACATTTCAAATTAAAATTCCTTTAACTTTGTTCATTTTTCGATTTTCTTAAAGAAAAGTACAAGAAATCGAACTAGAACCGAAATATGGATTTAAAGAATTGACTGAAAGATATATTTGGTTTTGGCGTTAAATTTCCACAAAATACAGTACTATTTTATTTTACAGAAAACCGTAACTGTTAAGTAATATCTGCTGTGTCTATATATTCAATTGGAATTTGCAAAAAACTAGTTAAAAAATCAGAAATTCTTCAGTGGAATTTGAAGTTAGACAAACTTGAACAGTCATGACTTTTCCTGCATGATTTTCTGAGTCTTCTAGAACAAATTGACATACAGATTTGTTTGTTTGGAAAAATCATAGCTTAGCTCATTTCCACTGCAAATTCATTGAGAACTTTCATTCAACAATGAATAAACTACAGAAAATGACAACAGCAATAATAATTTGCTGTTTGCTCAAAAAGAAGAACAAATCTGATCGATTCCAAGAAAATCTCTTCCGCCCAAAAGATCTATTGAGCTATGCAAATGCTATAAATAATAATTACCTGAATAATGATAAAAGAATTAAATCTTTTTGTCTTCTTCTTTATTATTAGTTGCCCCTTCTCTTTAATGATATTGGAAATAATGAGATTATCACTTTTGAGATCCTAACGGTCAAAGCACGAAGAAAATTGCTGATAATCGATAATGAATAGCATTTTTCGAGAAGGATAAGCAAGTAGAAATCAAATTTCAGGATCAGTTTGTTAAATTACATAAAGTCATAGATAAAGGACTGGTATTTCAACTGGAACAACATTAGCATTTAGGACTGAGAAGTTTGAAAAGGCAGCAACTTGGAGCCAATGAGTCCATCCCGTTTTTTTCATTTCCTTTGAGAACTCATCAGTTATTCATTTTAAATTGTAACAAATTGAATAGCTATAAAAAAGTCACGAAGAAGAAATGAGTTATTAAACCAATAACATTAAAATGAGTGTTTTAAACTCTTTAACATATTATTCATGTAAGGTTTATATCTATTCAATGACTTATATAAATCTTATTTTCCATACTAATTACTAAGTTAATTATAACTTCTTTGGCTGATGGTCTATTGATTGTAGGGGCGACCTTTGATATACTGGATATTGCTATAATGGCACTTCGTGGTTCAAATTTTTGTTAGAAACTGGTCAAAAGAGCTTTGAAAACATAAATAGTATTATTGGTTTTTTAGCAAAGGATTCTTCAGAAACTTCCGAGTACACATGTTGCAAAACTGTTCTAGTATACATTCCAAATTTGATATGTGCATTATAGGAATGAATAAAAAAATTCATATTTCATTTTTTGGTACTAGAAGAAATTCCATTGCAAAATTTTTTAACCAAATTTTCTGAAGATTAGTTGGATTCAATCCAACTGGCAATTTGATCTTATTGCGTTTTTCAAAAATTCAAAATTTTCGATGATAAAAAGCGACAAATTAAGGATTCTTGCCAAATGTCGATGTATTCATTTTACTTTATCCTGCAATTTTTATATCAAATTGTAGCAAATTTTGAACGAAAAAAGGAAAGAGTGGAAAAGCTGAGGATAAGAGCTGTGATATTAATTTATTTTATTGCTCTCACTGAAACAGAAATGCTTTCAGCCAAAGAATATATCTGCCGGATGGAGAACATGTTATTAAAATTAAAGAAAGTCTGATCACTTGAATATTAAGAATTTTACAATTGCGTCTCATTCATCATAATAATTTGTCAATTAACTGCTGTAATTCTTCATCTCAGCTTTCAGCAATCAAGAATCAAATCAATTCATACTAATTTTCTTTTTTTTTTTTTTTTGTAAATCATTGAACTTTCGCTTATCATTCAAAAAATTTTGCTAGGTTACGAAAAACTTTATTTCTTCACTGTTTAACAATTTTATTCAATTTTCATACAACAAAAATCAGAAGCAAAAATCAAAAAATAAACTGAGTAGATAAAAGTAACGAAATTGAAATAAATATCGGAAAATGCCGAAGTCATCGAACAAAAGATAATAATTAATCATAGAGATAACGAACAAGCAGTATCTCTCAGCTTATGTTGTCTTTTATTACTATTAACTTTTTTGATATGTAATGATTAGCAATCTTTGGGAATTTCAAAAATTTCAAAAAAGAAAAAATAGTGACTGGAAGTAATTGAGACGATGAATGAAATTAATCCTCTAAAATGCATGCTTATCGCTACTTTCAAGGTACTAATTTTGAAATGCCTTTCTAACTGATATTTATAATTATCTGCCAATTATTTAGATAATTACTTCATCAACATTCATTGATAAAAATAGCGCTGAGAAAGGGTAGTTGCAATAATAATCATAACCATATTGAAATAGATTGGAAAAGTAAAAATGTATCAGAATACTTCAGAATTATGCATCAAATCATGAAGAAATGTCAGAATCTTTTAAAATAAAAGAAAAATTCTATGGAATTTAACATTTAATTTATTTTTAAATCAATTAAGCCATATTTATTCCTTTTTTATTTTGGAAATAATTTTGCATTTGTTTTCATCCGTTCAGATACACCCCTGTTCAATATCATTATGGAAGTTCATTTCATCAGAAAACAAATCAGCGAATGAGTTTTATTTGCATATTTATTGACATCTAAGGCACATGTGAATTTTCATTTCTGCTTCAATTTTTTAAAATAATATCGAGTAAGAGAAATATTCCAAAGAAACTATATTTTATTTTTTTGAATTTCGAGCACAAGAATTAATTTATCAATAACTACATCATTTGAAATAAATTCTGACAGCACTTTTAGGAATTAAAAAAAGTGAGGACAAACATTTTTTTTTTTTCGAAATAGAGTAAATATCATCAAATAAAAAATAGATCATATAAACAAAGAGCTGAAACAGTCAAATTTCAACCAGTGATTCAAAAATATATCTTTTTCAAAAATTTACTTTTTATTTTAAGGATAATGAAATTAATCAATGGAGCATGGAGGCAGGGTTGTCAATTAAAATGGCAGAAATATTTTTAATGGCATATTTGCTGCAAAGAATGAATAGAATGTTTAGATAAAAAAAAAAAAAAAAAAGTAATGGGAAAGTTTTTCTGAACATTTCTTAGACGATCTAAAAAGATATTTGCAAGAAAATTAAGAAAATTATTCCGTGCATTCCAGTATTTTTTTATTCTCAGAGAATATTAAATCTGTTGTGTGGGAAAAGCTCACAAGTTATTATAATTGTCACTTATCAAAGGAATAAAAATTTAATAAATCTTGAGAATTGCAAAATAGAGATGTTTTGCAAATAATCTATTCAGTTAATATCAAATTATATGCATATATATATATATATATATATATATATATATATATATGCACTCGCGTTTCATATTTCATCTCAGAAACGAAGGAATATGCTATAGAACTAAGTTCATTCCTTCAAAATTATCATAAATTTGTTAGAAGACCATCGAGCTATAGGAAACAAAAAATAATGATATACAGCTTTCATTATTGAAAATTTTAAGAATGAAGATGAATAATTCATCGTGAATGTAAATTACATTCGAGTGATATAATAAAAAAAAGATATTTGATTGATGGAAATATTACATTTTAGTTAGTAAATCTTTGGGAAAAAATCTCAGTTGTCAATTCGTTATCACTTTTTGATCGCCAATTTGTGCTCGATTATTACAAATCTCCCTTCAAGCTTTAGTCTCCTTAAAAAAATTTAGAAAAAAGTTTTTTTTTAATGTTTGCACAGAATGCTCTCTGCAATTTCCTCATTAATTTCGTGAAAAGTTTGAGCTTATTTAAGTTTATTGTGAAAATAACGGATTATTATTTCTTTGAATTTATCCGGGTATTTCTTCTTGCAAGGTCATCAAATCCTTCTTAAGCAACAGTCGTTAGTGTTAATAAAAACAGTTCGTAACATGCTGAGAATATACCAAAGAAGAAAGAAATGAGTGTTTTATTTGAATTGAAAGTGGGGTCAGATTATACGTGGATTGTAAAACGGGGAAGCAACGTATATTACAGGAATTTGTAAAGCCGAAAGATGAAAGCTTAAATAGCGTAATCGTAGTGAGCAGGAGTTGTTAAGTAAATACAATGTAAAATTTTCCTATACTTGTCCCTTGTGTGCCATAAAATAGCGTAGATATTCAAACTAGTATTTATTGAACATGGCCCTAGAAAGTATTCTATTCGTTATAATAGCAGTTTAGAATAAGAAGAGAAGAAAAAAAAAAGGGGAAGGAAACTGTGGAAGAAGCTGAAACCCAAATTAATACATTTATTCCGATAATTTAACCTTACTTCGATCATTCTAAGAAATCACAAATTACTACTGTTTCATCAACAAAGGTAAATGACAAGTGATATAATTTTAATTTCAGTGGCTAGCTATTTTTCATCATTAATGGGTCAAAGATTTTCAATCTCATTCTTTATCACTAATTATATCTGTCACTTTCTTTCTCAGTATTACGGTAAACTAGTTTTTTTTTTCTCTATATTATGTCAAAATCAAAATAAGTTAGTTATTGACAATTCTTCAGCAAAAATAAATATAAGCATAAAAAAGGAGAAGAAAACAAAGTAAAGAAGAGAAAATGAGAAGGGAAAAACAATTGACTAGACAGATAAGAATTAACCAATATTCTGGCCAATAAAAGAATTAACCAAAATTCTGTCGAATAAATGCTTATATGTAGCAATACCCATTGTTAGATTAAAGAGCTATGGGCATCTTGCATTGCTATCATTTACAAACGAAAGATTTTTGAAATATTTTAAAACACCGATATCTTTCTCGCAAAATCTCCGAGCTCATTGAATGCAACATTAGAAAATTAAATGTAATTTCGGACAACAAAAAACATAAGGTAAGGTAAATGATTGTTCACTAATATTTGCCATCTCAATAAATATTCGCATCCGAATTATAATCAGAGGGATTTATTTAAATAAAAAGAAGTGTAATGCTTGCAGTGATAGTTTCATCATCAAATTAGAAATTTAAGAAAATTCTTGTTTATCAAATTTAAGCGTTGTTTGCTTTTCAAAAAATGAAAAGTGAAGTGAAAAGAGACTATTCTCTCCAATCTGATTTCCGTTAATGTTTCCTTTTCTCAAATTCGATTTGCTAGCACTCACAAACAGGCAAATCAGGTTGCATTCAAACAGTAATTACTGCTATTTTATTTCACAGGAAATTTTGATACCGGAATTAAACTATTTGTCGGAATGTTTGAATATCTTCCATTCCATTATTAGACCTTATATGAAATGCATAACGCAGATCTGCACCGACATTGTCGTGATTAATTGGAAGAGTTAATTGAAGATTCCAATTTGTTCTTAAGCCATTTTCGAATCCAGCGATAATTCAAGTTGACCGATTTTTAGCCCAGTATACAGTTGTTTAGATATAAATCACTAAGTTTGAATCACTACTGTGATTCTGACCTTTTTTATTCTACAGTTGGTTAAAATATATATATTTAAACTTAAATATCACAAGTAAGTTATAGAGAAAAAAAAACCCTGAGAAAATAAAAATAATTAGCATGAACAAAGTTTAGCAGCTAGAAATACTTCATTCATGTGAGTAAAGTAATTAAAGATAAATGATAAAATACAAATATGTTATGAAATGTTGCCTAACCGAAGGAATTTCAGCCATCATAAATTTCATTTAAAACTAATTTATTTTAGATTTCAAAAATGATTTGAATAACTTCTTGATGATTATAAATCTATAATAGACAGAATAATTCACAGGAATATGCTGAAACAGCATGACTAATTTCATTGCTCTATTACTCGATTTGAAATTATTTATCACCCGTCTCTTTAGAAATACAATCTTGCATAATTAATCTGGTAGATCATTTCATTTTTCCGCTTCATCATCTTCAATCTATTAGAGATAAAAAACTGATATGTCGCATATATTTTACACCTATTCATTGATAAAATATGAAATATCATGAGCAAAGCTTGCTTGATCGCAGTAATGAAGTGTGTAAAAAATTGAATTGCAAATGGTTAAAAATTATGAATGATAAAGTGAAATGATAAAAATGAAAAAATTTTTCATTTTCTCTCCATATTTACAAATGGAACTCGTATACGAAAGAGGGAAGGGATTAGTCTTTCAATAAATTAGAGGAATAATCCTAGTGATTTGCTCTTTGATTTCAAAAAGTTCCGTGCTTCGTGTCCTGTTATGCTTAACTTAGCAAGTTATTTTATTTAAGCGACAACTAACCTGCTAGTTATCATATTCATCTATCATCAGAAATCGTTGATTACATTAGACTAAAGCATACTAAAATGCATATGAAATTGCATCATATTGATGGTATCACTTTGTACAAAAATGATTTCGCTTCTTCAATATGCAGAGTCCTTCAAGATGGAAGGAAAAAGCTAAAATGATGCCATGATAACAATAGACAATTCCAACAATGCTTCATGGATGGAAAGGTAGTAAACAAGTTGATAGTAAAATTATTTTTTTTTTTTTTTTTTTTTTTTTTTTTTTTTTTTTTTTTGTGGATTCGAGTATAAGCCAATGATAATGTGACAGAGTAATTCAAGCATTAATTTCATTTAATTTCTGCAGTTAATTGTTCTAAATTATCTTAACTCTGTTTACCCAAATTTATAAACAAATTATTTATAGCACGAATAAGGTCTTAACGAAACAAAAATGATAGTCTTATATTATTTAAGCAGCTGCCTTTTTTGAAGTTTAAAGTACATTTTTGAAAAAAGCATTAAAAAAAATAGCTCAAAGACCCCAAGATACTTCCGTATTTTCAATTTTGAGGGAAAGAAACGAAGGAAGAATAACTTGAAACTTCCGAATCCCTGCGAATTTTCAGCTTCTTACTAATTATCTCCAAAATTTTAAGTTGATCTTTTGAAATTCCCATCTTTATTCTTTCAAATTTTTGCAAAAATTGCAACTTTCACTAAATCCCCTCAACTGTCAATTCCTTTCTCAAAAAGAAAAAAAAAAAAGATGAAACATCATAATACTTATTTTGGCTATTATGGGTTTAGAAGACATAGCACGGTAAGACTTGATTTCATCTTAAATTAAAGCAAATGGTTAGTCCCTGGATCCATATAATGTGTTGTCTAAGCGTACAGAGAAATTGGATTCTTGTATCTTTCTTTTATTAATATACCTGTAATATTTTCTACAACGCAAACTATTAAAAAAAAAAGATTAATGTATACTTTATTTAATACAAATGAGCGCGACATACCAAATTGAAACATTCGCCCTAAATATTCGAAAAAAAGTCAGCAAACGAACAAATACAGAAGAATGTCGAAATCTATATGATGAAAATTCTATGAATTTAAGCGAAGTTTCGTAATACATATTGACATGTCCACTATATTTTTCGAACATTTTTTGAAGACGGTAATTTAATATTATCAAAATCCATCAATCTGCTGACCACTATAAGAATTTTGAGAGATGTTTCTTATAATTCTACTAATATCAGGACCTGATGGCCAATATCTGCACATCAATATATGTCTCGCAAACATTTACATTGCTGTATAAAAACAGAATTCAGAACTCCGAAACTGCCGAACAAAAAAATAGCCAGAATCTTGAACTAAAATTAAACTTTTAATCTAATTATTATCCATAACTATCTGCTATCGCGAAAGTTCCTCGACGCTTGGTACAAACGAATTATTTTGATGAAGATTTTATTGATTGACGGTAGAATAACATCCTAAAATATCACTGGAAGAGTCAATCCCTAAATCGTCATTTATTCGAAGGAATAAATCGTCTTTTAGCAGTTCTGTTCGATTCTATTGAGATTTGTTTTCGTCCTGATGGCTGCTATTTGATAAGAGTTTTGACCGTTTTGATCGTACCGCTTGTAATGATTGTTCGTCCTGAATGTTTGGTTTGCAATGATTTTTCTGATCGTTCGGCTATATCGATCGTTTTAGAAATTCTTTTTTTCTGATCCTTCTGGTTGATTCTAATTCTTTATATAATAGAACTTTGCTTAGCTTACTACATGTCATCATACCACAATGTGATTTTTAACGTTGACATAGAAAAAGATCAAAGCTTGGTTATACCATGGATATTTGATTATTTCGTCATACTTATCCCATAAAATATTTCGGTTTTTCTGATATTTCTTTCGTAAAATGACCATCCGAATAAATTTATTGATTTTCCATCAGTAAAACAAATATGTCAAAGAAAATATAAGATCAAAAAAACAACGAGAAAAAAAAAAGAAAAAAAAACAATTGAAATATAAGAACAAAAGCAAAACAAAATGAGGTTAATTAAACTGGCGAGCAAACAAAACATAAAAATTTCGCAAACAACTCACAAATAAAATTTCACAAACAACTGTGAAAAATGATTCCCAAAAACCATTATACTGCATATTAGGGAAAGCTATTAGAGAAAACGCCTTATAATAAGGATCAATGTCTTTCTTAAAACATATTAAAATTCATATCATCTTGTACTGGATATCAAAAATGTTTGAGATTCGAGATGAGGAAGGAACAGCATAAATTACAATCGCTTTAATCGATTTGGATTATATATTTTGAAAGCAAAATCATCACTGTTTGATCCATCATCATCGCTATCTTCAGTTTCTTCAGCTTCTCCCAATTCTTCGCTTTCTGGAAAACCAATGTATGAGAAAAGATTTGATAACAAAGCACAGTAAATTAATTAAAATAACCATCTCCAAAGATGCGCAAGATGGAAAAGTATATTAACAGAAGTACCTGAAAATTCCAGAAGTTCTCAAGATGAATTCAAATGATTTTTACATTTTCCAACATTGAGTAATCATTAAAAAACAAAAAAATCCTACAAAAATTTATAACAGTATGATGGTCCAAAAATATAATTTAATACTCCACTTTCGTTTAATGTATGATATCTTTCTGGTTTTTCAACGTCTATAAAATTTTCCCTATTTTATGTTTTGCATATTGTTTATGCATACATGCTATTTCACGTAGTCTTGTTCTTACAGACTATGTATACAATCCTTCTCTCAAGTAATGAACTTCCACCTACTCTTTAGGGTCAGCAAGAATTTGGTTTCCTAAGGTTTAGTCAATTTGGCTTTGATAGAGTAAATGCACGATAGCAATTAAATTAACCTTTCGGATATGCAACACTTTAAACACAATAGAATTTGAAGAGAACCTGCTAGATCAGAAAAATCGCCCGTCAAGTGGTCGTCATTCTTCTTTTCACTATCTTCTTCACATTCATCGTCATCATTCGTATCGCTGGATGGTAGCATATCTTCATCGATAACTTCATGTCTTCTCGCATCACCAGCAACAATACCTCGTTTTGCTTCACGAGTAATACTTTCTGCATATACTTCGAATCTACAAACCAAATGCTTAAAAACAACAGATACTATATACGACTTCTATTCAAAAGCACAGTATGATATTTCTCTATTTCTTTTATTAGGGCATCTTATAAGGATTTCTATTTCACATATTTGCACTCCCTTTTAGAACTGTATCTAATGTTTCAGACAATCAAAAAGTTCGACAGTATTCATTACAATATATAAGTATGTACATTTAATGCAAAATCTATATAAATAAAAATGTAAATGTTTGCAGTTATAAGCCTTAAATCTCCGAAAGTTCTTCACCGATTACTTTCAAATCTTAATATAAATTTACATTCGAAAAGGCGCGTGTTTAAATTTTTTCGTTTATTTGTTGCTTTGTTAGGAATGTAGTTGCATCGCAGAAATGTCGAGGTCATGACAGTGTATAATGAATTGTTCAGCTCCAGCAATTTATGAATTACCTCTCTGACTTCTAATATTTGGTCGTGTCTTGGATCGTTGTCGTAAATTTCGTTACTTATTTTGATACAACGTTTCAAGTTTTTACCCACTGATTTGAAATTTTGACAGAACGTTGCATTCGAATAGGTTTATATCGATATACTTTTTTTTTTTTACTTTATCACACCTGTGACATACAAAAGTAAGTGAGCGAATTGAATCTATTAACTATGTTTACTTTCTGCAAAGTGAACGGCTTTCAGTATGCAACGCTTAGTATGATCGATAGTATGCGAATATTCCAATGAACGCTCTGTCAAAATTTTAAAGTAATAGATCTAAACTTTCGGAGATTCAAACAAACATTAACATTTTTATTTATATAGACTAGTTGAAGCCGGAGACGCAAAACGTGGCCGGGCACAGCTAGTTACTAGTCAATATTGTAAAACTTCATTCAATAAAGAATTGAGCATTTCTATGAAATGAAGAGCCAACCTTTTGGGCCATATTTTCTGTTCCCTTAGATATAATACATTTTCGTTATCCAAAATTTGTGTGATTTCTGCCTTCACTTTGACGCCTTCTTCTATCGGTATCACAAAAACAAAGCTACCTCGTTTGATATAAATTGTCTCTCTGAATTTCCTTGGCATACTTACTAAATATTTCTCGCCCTTTTCATCATCCACCTGAAATAAAACTACTGCATTCACCTATCAATTCAGCTAAGAAAATGAATGTTTGTATATAGTTAAGATGGATCATGGTTCATATTTACAAAAATTTTGAAAACTGAAATGTATTTCTGCAAACCACTTATTCAAAATTGATTAAAGATGCTTCTCTGTATATTCTAATATTGAATCTATGGACAAATATATGTACACAAATTCAACATTAGGATGCATATAGGAGTCTTAAATCTATTTTGAATACGATGTAGATGCCGATTATGCATCTAAAATAGTATATTACATAGTTGACACGATACAGAAGTATAGAAAGGAATCCAAAAATTCCCAAACCCTCATCGATTATAAATAATTTCTGGTGAAGCACACAACTGGATAATAACATTATCGCAGCAGTACCTATAAAATAAATGGTTTTGACTGACCTCGTGTAGATTCCTTCCCGGAGATCTCAGAACACGTGCGATGATTTCGTTCTCCTTCGGTACAAATAATTCACTTTCCGCTTGTTTCATTACAAAACGTTTCTTAGTGGTGAGAGACATAACTGGTACTGCAGATGATAAGAACAACGCCTGTATACTTGTACTAGGAATGCAATTACGATATGACGAATACGACAATACAGTGACAGCCAGGATGCTAAAAAAATTCTACGTTTCAGAAATTTGAAGAAAAAAAAGAAACTGGAAAATGTTTTAACTCAAGATTCTGCGTCAACATACTGACTACTACATGTCTTTTGACTAAATCGAATATCGATTTTAAGTAAGATCAATAGTTTATGCCGTGAAATAGGTAAACTTGCTCATTTTTGACAAAACCTTACTCATTTCCAATGTTACAGCAAAGAGCAAATGAGTAAATGACAAATCAACAAAAAATGCCCAGCGAGAAATGGCCCCCGACCACATCCACTACCAATCTGATGACGTATATCTTCGATGTGAACCGAATTTTAATAGAGTCACTAAAAATTCGTTCAGGTATTACTAATTGGGAACCAAGGATTCCTAATGTCGGGCGGTATTTGTAGCGGGTCAACGGAGGGTGCCGAGTTAAGTTAAAATGAGTGACGAGATGAGCGGAAATGCGTGTAAGCAGTCATAGACCAAACCCTATCCATGAACATGTAGCATTTATTCTGCACGTTTCGTTTAGAACGTGCAATATGACATCATAACTGCAGTTAATTACACTTCCCACTAATTACATTGTTACATATGTGCTTAATATGAGCAGCTGATAAGCTCGGCTGATTTCGCTTTTCACCACAGTATCAGCATCCACGGGTGATGGTAATTCTTATTTTCTCTTCCCCCTTCTCCCTTTTCATACCATTCATTATCTAATTGCCTTCTTGGATAATGAAATGATAACTGCAGTTGTCGGAGAAATCCGAAAGATGTAGTTAGTTGTATATAGGAGTATATAGGAATGTCTATAATTCAAATAGCGGGAAGATGTTCACGAAGTCAAAGGATGCAATCATAATAAACAAGAGATGTTAAAGTCAAATAGCGCTGCGACAATTACTGTAAACAAGAAGTATTAAAAGTCAAGTGGCGCGACATAGTTCCAAAGGGATGATAAACATATTTACTGCCAAACGAATAAATATGTTTTTGATGGATTGGAGAAATTCTTGCTGTTCTGACTCGGCTAGGTCAGCAATAGGTTTTTATACGATATTTTACACAATAGCGCTCTCATACAATGTTAAGGATTGAATAAACTATAAACGGTAAATAATCAAAGGATACTAACAGTTGTCAAAATGTTTACTATGTTGTCGTATCTGCCTTTTATAATTGGTGTTCTTTCTTCGCTTCACTGCTGCTGTCGTTGAATTGTCCCCAAAATTGCCACTACTGTCAGATTTCTGTTACTGAACTGTTGAACTGTGTCGAACTTGAACCGTGTCTAGCTTGAATTATATCTGCTCCAAAATCCTGATCTTTTAATTCTTTTGGAGTTTCTCCCCTTACCTGATCTCCAACGTATCGCCTCATGATTGATCAACTTTGTCTTGTTTATTTGTGGATCAAAACGTTTTGGCAATAAACATGTTTATCGCTTCTGTGATACTGTACCGCGACACTTGATATTTAGTACTCCTTGCTTGCGAAAATCATGGCACTATTTGACCTTTAGCATCTCTTTTTTATTACGATTGAACCGTTGACTTCGTCATATATAAAACTAACTATAGTCTTTCGGATTTTTCCGACAGCAATTATCATTTATAAAATGATAGCAGTGCAGATATTAGTGATAGTATCGATAATTAAATTTGTTGCAGTTGCCGACACAACTAAGGGCATTCTACTTTAAATCATCAGTATCGTTTTTATGATTATTTCCCTAAATTCACCTATGTGTCAAACTTATCAGACTTGATGGAACATTGATCAGTCTTCATATTTCGTTTCAGTATTATTTCGGAATGTATATTATTGAAATAGAGCATGCTAAAGTTTCGATTGATGATTAAATTTCATTTTATTCTGGAAAAAATTATGATTATCGATCAGACAGACAAGAATCAAAAGTGGAAAGTAGTTTAGAATTTCTGGAAAAGGCTTTAATACTGAACTATTTTTCTTTATGAGAACAAAGGCTAAGCTTGGAGAACCTTTTCGAGAAGCACAAGAATCATGTCGTACTAGGTAGGGAAATCATTTACTTATCTCTCTTTCTCTCCCCCTCTCTTTCTGCGAAGCATTTATACGGGGAATGAGAAACTGTGAGCACCCGAGGGTTCATTTTCGCTTCTCATATCGAAAACTGGTATGGATTTGACTGGTTGTTTGGAGAAAAAGAGAATGAGTGCTCATAAGAAACGAACAATGTGGAAATAATTGCCTATGCGAAGATAATTTTATTTTTCATTAATGTTAAAGTTAAAAAAGAATGTACAGATTTTTGCAAGTTGCCATTCTATGAATTATGTAATGGACGTATCAATTGTTAGTTTGGTTGGCAGTAGGCGATCGTCATCTGATGAACGAGTTTCCTCAGTGTTTAAACGATGTCAGGTCGTTTGACCATCATCCTTTGTATACCAACCAATTCTTCTTTTCATCTTTTCTGTTATTGCTGTTAAATGAACAAAGATTTATTTTCAGACTACCTATAATAAGTTTTTTTTTTTATTGCATTGCCATATTTAATTAAGTTTACTTCATCGAATCTACTTAACACCTATTCTTCCATAAAAATGATTAAATTTGAAAAAAATATTAGCTTAAGATCTGAATTTATTGGTATTTGCCTCAAAATTATAATGAAATTTGCTTGCAAAATAAACCAACATAGAGTGAAAATCCAACCAGTAATTTGCGATTCTGGATTTTATGCTTCTGTCTTTTTCTTATTTTATTGTATTTAGCTGTCAAAAAATTGAAGTATAAAAAAAGTTGATTATGAAAGAAAATCCAGCCAATTTTACAAGTACCCCTGAAACACAACTTCTCATCTACTGAATAAAATATAAAATTGTATACCGATCAAATTATTAAATCAGTGCTTCCCAATGTTGGGATTCTTGAGTTTAAATTCAGTTTAAAAAGTCGAATAATTGAAATGAAAGCTATTTAAAGTTTTGAATATAACATTGTAAAACTTGATTATTGGGAGAAGATAATAATGCTCTTTTCTACTCTTCTGGCATCCAAACATCTGGACTTGTTCTGAACAAGTCGTCCTTATAAAAGATCATAAGGAATAGCGAATTGTAATACTTCAAAAAATATGTATTAGATCAGGTAAAAAGTAGTTGATAAAAGAGATTTAAGTATATAGTTTTTGCCACCAAAGTGACGAAGACTTGAATTTGACGAAATCGTCAACTTATCAAGCTTATCAGGAGTAAGATTGAAAGTCCTGATAGGTGTATTAAATATAAATGACTGAGCAAGATTGGCATACTAGACAAACTGTTTCTATAATAAACAAATTTTGCCGTGCAGAAATTTTGAGAAAACCCTCGTTCCTCTTGTTGACCTGTATCACGTTATTCATTATTATAACACATTGTTCAGCACCAGAAAAATGCTTCGTTTCTGTTCTGTGTATCATTGGGACAAGTCTTTATTTATTCATTGGCTTCTGTGTTTCATTTATGCACTAACCATATCAAGCATGAAGTTTATCAAACATTGCTCTGGCATCGTATTGATTATTATCCACTGAATGACCTTTCAAATTTTGTATACCATTCCGTAAAAAACTAATACTTTGAATTAATACTTGAATTAGTTCTTTTGATACTTTGAAATTTG
Organism: Onchocerca flexuosa; assembly: GCA_002249935.1. NCBI lineage: Eukaryota > Metazoa > Nematoda > Chromadorea > Rhabditida > Onchocercidae > Onchocerca > Onchocerca flexuosa. Next base: position 163,720 of record KZ271528.1, read on the forward strand.
ATTAACTTATGTCTTTAACCTTAAATTTTTTCTTTATTTTTTTTTTTTTTTTTTTTTTTTGACCTGAATAATACTATGCCGCGTTTTTATTTGATAATAATCATTCTGAGTAATGATCCACAGCCATGCACAAAAAAAAGGGACTGAAAAAAATTAGCGTATATCGGAACTTTTTAGCATTATATTGTATTTAAATACAATATTGCCTCAGATTACATGCTTATTGTTGAAATATTTCTCTTTTTATTAGTGTTTGAGGTCAATTATGGCGGGAGCTGTACGTTCGGTGCGTTTCAGTGATGATTTGCCCAGAGTATCTCATAAAAATACACCGGTAAAAAAATTGTTCGAATCTTATGAACCAATTTCTCAAATACCGGTACAACTTCCTCGGGTGTACGATGATGCCCTTTACAGTCCGTATGATGTTTATACTGCAGCTAGTATAGGCGATGCACCAGTGATTGAGGTAAGCATTGTGTTTTTTCTAAGACTCAATCAAATATAAGAATGTAGTATTATAAAGATAATGCGCTAAATGGACACGACATTATGGTTATTAAAAACATGGTTATTAAAAAAAAAAAAAAACCAAGTAGGTTACTGAAATATTCAGTGAATAAAGCAATTACGCCGAATTATTGTCAAACATATCATATTTGTCAAATTAGAATTGAAACAGCAACTGATTTCTGAATCGTAGCTCGTTATCTTAAAGAAGTTAATATTTAAAAATTTGAGATCATCTAAACTGTCATTATATCTTTTTTTTTCCGATCGATTTGTACTTTCAGGCACAGTTGGAAACAGGGTTTGATGCAAATCGTTTGAATGGAAGTGGATGGAGTTCACTGATGTATGCCGCTTATCTTGGACATGAAGCGGTTTGTGTACTGTTACTTAAATCAGGAGCTTTGGTGGATTTATGCAATACAAATGGACAAACAGCTCTAATGCTTGCTGCCACATGTGGAAATCTGGCTGTTGTGAGTTTCATTAAATTGCCAAATTTATACTTTAAGAAGTGATTTTATAAGTGTGGAAATTGAGAATAGTTGAAAATAGTGGTTCTATGTATAAAAAAAAAGTTTATTGCGGAATTTGAACTGCAGTGATTTCGGATTTCAGTTTTTTAAAAGGTAGTCCTTTCTATTTAGTCACAGATAGCCATCATGCTTTTTCACTCCCTCAGTTAAGGAGCTCAACTTAATAAATGAGTTTCCTTTTCAGGTCCGATTACTAATGCGAAAGGATGCTGAAATTGATAAACAGGATAATATGGGTGATACAGCGCTGGCATATGCGACAGCTTGTTCACAAGCTAGTATTGCAGAAGCTCTGCTGGATAATGGCGCTAATCCGAACATTCCCAATTTGCTTGGCATGACACCAACGTTAACTGCATGCTGTCTCAAGCAGGAACTTACACTACTTGCATTGCTGCAGAATGTATGTTTGTCATGTTTTTTCGTACTTGTTCTGAAAAATTTTTGTGGAAAGCAAAGTGAAAGATGAATTAAGCACTCAAAGTATGTTTACCAAAATTAGATTAACGAATAAAGTAGTTTCTTCGGTCCATAAGTTCGAGTTACTTGTCTGCTCGTTTTTCCGGCATCCACTACAATCTTCTTTTTCTGAGGACTGAAATTGAATGATAGTAACTTCCTTCATCCTTTATCTTTTCTATTTGCAATCACATTTGTTTATTGTTTAATAAATATTTGCCTCTTTTGAGAATGAAATTCATGTAAACGAAGCATTGGGAGTACTTTGATATTATTACTTATTTCAATTATGTGCGAAATTTAGAAATTTTGATCAAGATTTCGAATATTTCTCAAATGTCGCTGTTCTCATTTTTGAGACTTTTTATTTTTGCCTGCTGTTGAATAGATGAGGAAAATGAAAGAGTAAATTTTTTCTTATCGGATAGATTCTAATCAGGAAATATGTTTGGTTCGTCAGTAATCAAAATATTTCCAATAAAGAGAGGAAAGAAAAGAACAAATATTACGATATCCCTTATTTCTTTTCACTTTCCTCGAATGTTTAAAAACTTTCCAGTAGTGTTTCGTCCAACATCTTTCTTTTATTACTTTGACAATAACTGTATAAGCAGTACTGATCATAAAGCAGATTTCATCAAACAATTTTTTGTAACTGATAAAGAAATGAATTGTGTTACTAATCCCGTTTGACTCTTAGAATTTATTTGCGCTTGTTATCTTGGTGTTAATTAGAGATTAGCTTAGTTAAAAAGAACCGGAACGCCAAAGATATATTCTGAGAATATCAAGATTATTTGTTGGAAACTTAATCGTCAAACTACCGACAGTCAAGCCAGCTGATGTAAGGATTTCGATCCTTTTCAGTCGTTGTGGCAATAATTTCTGCACTCTCACGTTGCATTGAATTCACTCGTGAAAAATGCAATAATCTTTCTGATATCAGATTTGAGCATCACATCGGCAACATTTAACATTCGGTCATCTAAGAGATATCATTCGCAATTTCTTGGAAATCCGTTTATTTTGGCTGATTTTGTCATTTAACTTCTCTTGGAGAATTTAGTGTTTTAGGATGGAGATCCAAAATTAAAAAATGCAAAAGGAGAAGATGGTGAGGCTTTAGCTTTCGACAATCCAAAAACCATCGCCATTTTGAAGGATCCTCCGCGGGTACACATTTTAAATTTTATCATTTTTCGATTTTAATTTACCGCATTCAAAAAATTCCTCATAAATTTGATGATACTGCAATCGTTCAAGGATTAGGCTGCAAGAATTCTGAATATTAAAAGAGCCCTGTAATTGCTTTATCTGCCACAATAATCGAATGTAAATTTACTTTTAAACATAAAGTTTTTAAGTTTAATTTGATTTTTCATTCATGATTGAATTCTATTTATGAATATCATGAATGGTGGACTTAGGACCAGAATTACTAAATGTTTTGAATTCCAGTTTAGAACAACTATATGATGAGGTTCATATATATATATATATATATATATATATATATATACAGTAATCTTTCTGATATCAGATTTGAGCATCGATAGATAGATAGATAGATAGATAGATAGATAGATAGATTAGATAGATTAGATAGATTAGATAGATTAGATAGATTAGATAGATTAGATAGATTAGATAGATTAGATAGATTAGGTAGATTAGATAGATTAGATAGATTAGATAGATTAGGTAGATTAGATA
>KZ271528.1:167037-196687 GCA_002249935.1 Onchocerca flexuosa
AGACTAGATTAGATAGATTAGATTAGATTAGATAGATAGATAGATTAGATAGATTAGATAGATTAGATAGATAGATAGATTAGATAGATAGATAGATTAGATAGATAGATAGATTAGATAGATAGATTAGATAGATAGATAGATAGATAGATAGATAGATAGATAGATAGATAGATATAGATATAGATATAGATATATATCGCAGCATAAATGCCTTACATGTATACGATTTTTCAGAGCAAAAAAAAGAAAAATAATGCAGAAAAGAAAATAATGGAAGTGAATTCTTTAACGGAGTTATTATCACGACTTAAATTGGAGAAATATATCGAAATTTTTGAAACTGAAAATATCGATTTGAATTTATTCTTGGAGCTCAACGATGCTGATCTTATGGAGATCGGCATAAAAGTATTTTTGTATTATTGTTTTGTAATAAAATAAAAAAATAAAATTATAAATCGTTTTCAAATGCTGAAAAATTTTCTGTTTTTTTCTCCATAATTTTAATTTCAGGCGTAGTTTACGCCTTAGTTTCTTGATTATTGGTAAACTTGACAATGAAATTTCAGGCATTCGGTCCACGGAAGAAAATGCTGAATGTGATACAGCAATATCGGACCGATGGAACGCTTATTCTTCGTACAAATGATGCGAAAGTAGTCTCATGTCCTTATACCAAGGAAAGAGGACAGCCGGAATCGCATTATCAGCAGGTTATAAGAGGACTGGTCATAAAGAATATTACTTTCTTTGTGTTTAGTTTGAAAGTACAAATGTTATAACAATCGTTTTATTGACTTCGGTTAAATTGAAAATATAGGTTTGAATTAGTTTCAAATTTCGAAGATTTGCTATTGTTTTTGACAAACATTTGATTTAGTTCGCTATTGCTATTGTAATTATTTTAAGATAAATTTAAAAAAAAAAAAAAAATAACGAGGAAAAGAGACATAGAAAAAATTTTTTCCGAAGAATGCTTTTTTTTTCTCTTGCATAAATTTATGAAAGAAAAAGAAAATTGTACACAGGTAACAAATGAACTAATGGAATGTCAACAACGTTTAGCAGAATGCCAACAAGAACTAAAACAAGCCCGAAGTTTGTTAAACGAACATCGCTCGACGTTAAATTCTATTTCAGAAGCTTGTCGACATTCACGAAAAATAGCCTATACTATACTTCAAGTTAGTGATCGCATTGCTAAATTAGTTAAAAAATTTAAATGATTGAAAAAAATTTGTTGACAAATTTCCAGTCTTTTGTCCTGTAGAATACTTTTTTTTTTTTTACATACTACTTTTTTCATGTGTACCATCCTCAAATGTTCTATTAATCTTACCATATCATATAAAATAACTAACTCTCCACTGTCCGCTAATTACAGTAAATGTATTCAATTTCCCAATAGATGAGTTACTGCTCAAAATGCGATCTGTCATTATGCGAACAATTCACGCATTGATTGAGTGGTTAAGAAAGAACAACTTTTTTTCTGCTTAATTTTCTGACTTTTATTTGTGTATTTCTAGTCATCTATACTTAAATTTTCATGGTTAAAATTTAATTTCCTAAATAATTTTTTATCAGGAAGTTCGACAAGCAAATGGTACGGGTAGTACTTTGGAAAAAGACGTACTTGCGGTAATCAAAAATATCGATAATATTCAGAAGAAAATGGTCGAACTTTCACAATAATGATAAATAATACTTGCTCAACATGCTTTTTTCTATTGTCCTTTCCTATGCAGATCATTTAGGATTTTAATTTTTCATATCTTCTCTTCAGATTCAAATTAATAGATTAGACGGGGAAAAAGCGATACACGTAATCGATAAAAGGCATCAATTTAATTTTAGCAAGACTTTCTATATCTTAATTTCAGAAAATTATCTAAAGTCTTTAGAAAAAACATCAAGAAATCATCAAATGTCTCAAAATACATGGTCTTTAATAATTCTTCCGATATTCCTAAGTAAGTTGCGAGAAATCGTTCTTTTTCTTTTTTTTTTTCTTTTTTTTTTTTTTTGTCTTAGATTCTTGACAATATGTTCTGTAACTTTATTAATGGGAATCTTTTATGTTATTTATTCTGAATGAACTGAATTTCGATGTGTCCTTCTCTTATAATTTTGTTCGAATAAATATAAAGAAAAAGTTATGCTTTTAAATATCAAACTAAGAATTATGCGGAGTTTTATTGTTTCTGGTTAAGCATAGAACGAAGTTTTATTTAAGATTTGGGAGGATTGTATACTCTGAAGCACTTTCAACAATGTTTGTGGTGTGACGGAAAGAAGAAATTGTAGGTGCAGCCGTTCGTACACTTCATTTAGCAAACAGGAACCGCCAGTCACTTCACGGAACTGAAAATTAGGAATATTTTCTATTTTCTATTGAATTTGTGATATATTGATACCGCAACAGTAGCTAAAACTGGTCATTTTATATATTATTTTATACACGTTATTTATATACTTTTGATACGTGGTTTAGGTTCAGTGTTACTTAAGCTTGCTAAGAAAATCGAAAAGGCCCTTAATTTATATGTCCGGTAACTATTTCTTTTCTGCTCCAGACTTTATCATTTTCAGAACAAGTTCTATTTTTACCAAATAATTAACATAATCAGCTCGTTTTGAATCGATCCAAGCTTGTATATCCTCTTCATTGCTGAATGAGGAAGCATCATGGCTAGCAAACATGCCAAATTCTAAAGCATTTTTTGCTTCTGTCAACGAACTGGATTTGTCTTGTTGCAATGCTTTAGCGCATTCCTTAAATTGTAGAATAATTAGAAGCTTTTCAACTCTTAAATATTTGAATAAATATAATGTTAAATCAGCAAGCCTATTAATGAAATGATTTTGCATGGATACAAAAATCCAATCATCATCAGAACATTACTTTAATGGAGGATGTAAAATTTGTTAGCGAATGATTGTTTAAATTCAATATAGTTGAAAGTATTTTCAAGCCATAATCACATAATCCTATGATGGTCTTTCTGTTCGTCGTTCTAAGTGATTCCTAAAAATGGAGCATAAGACGTAACTTTGGGCGAATATAGAAAATAATTATCTTGGAAATAATTATAGTTCTCACATTAGCAAAGAATTTGGAATATGTGAACGATTTTGTTCATTCTTTGATTTATGGAAGATATTCAGGGGCTGATTAGAATTTGAACAGTAAGACACCGAAATTCTGATACTGAATTATCGCTGGATGATATGAAAGATTGTAATTTGATGGTTATATTACTCTTCCTTCTATTTTTATCTATTCCTTTTTTTTTTTGTTTTTTCCAATTTTTTTCTACCTAGTTGTTTTCCTTTCCTTTATTTTGTCTGTTAAAAGAATATCTGTGGACCCTTAAGAATTAAATTCCGATTTCGCGAAAGGAAAAAAAAGTCCAGAAATAATATGATCAGTAATAGATTAATAACAAGCTATCTGAAAAAATGAGTTAAAAATGTAAATTTTATGGGAAAAATTAATTAAGCATTGCTGGAGATTTTGTCTCTCAGAGAAAACTAAGATTAAGATTGTATTTTCGAGTTCAAGAAATTCTGTAACTTAGTCAACTTAGAGAAAAGTATAAGCATGTTCAAAAAATTAAATCAAAAAATACTTGAAGCAGTAGAATCCTTGGTAAATGATTCACATTACCAATATTATGATTAGTTCGAGTGTATCTAAAAATCGCTTGAATTTTTTAGAACGCTTTGCAATCAAAATTTGTGAAACCACAAAAGATAAATAATCACAAATAAAATTTTGATTCATTAAATTTCTACCTGCACAACAGAATGAATTCACTTAAGTCATTACTGATTGCTTCAATGCCATTCAACTGAAGAAATTTCAATGCACAGACAAGTTGTAACAAGATAAAACATACTTTCTGTTCGTATTCTTCGCTGATATCCTGAAATTTAAATTGAGTTTTTTTTTCAAGTTTTTAAATTGAAATCGAAGGGAAGTCAGGAAGAAACAAAAGTAAAGAATAAATCAGAAGCCAAATCTATTTTTTCATTGAATTCCTATTGAACAAATATTTGCTCCGCGATGAAATATTCTGGACAATTAAAACTTCGTTAAAGCATTGTATCATACGGATTTATTAGTTATGAGGAAGTCGAAACGGAAAAATTATATAAAGAACTGGAAATGACAATTATTACTATGTGTTGATAATTAGCAGCAAATGATTTAAATGTCAACAAATTATATCGTGGAATGATCAAGAATCGATATTTTTGATTATTTGGATTTCGTGGACTTCCTCGAAGTATGCGTTGCTCCTGAAAAGATTATAGCTAATTTTCTAACTGATCAAATTCAACACTGTTCATAATTTCGTAATGATGGATTATTGAGTGATCTGATATTCCTCGTTTTACTTTTCCTTATTCAAAATCTATATTAAAAATACAAATCAACTACTTAATCTTAAGCAAAAATCAAAAACATTGAGCATATAAATATTTCGAGGGACAGGATAAAGCCTAAATTATAGATGTCGCAAATAAGTTGCACCTCATCTCGCTGTGCCTTAATTTCTACAAGTGTTGGTGGGTTCCATATGTTTCCATCTGAAAGGTCAGGTTTCATTGGACAGGAAGGGGTAATTGTAGGTTCAGCCTGCAATAAGACAAAATATGCACAGTTTTGACTATTCATATAATCCTTAACACGTAATATAGCTGTTCAGTACATTTATAATTTTTTCATCTTACTATTACGTTGATCGCAGAACTCAAGAAGCCATCGTGTGGTAAAAATGCATTAAAAAAATGCGTAGAACACATTGAAAAAATTGGTACCATTGATTCGAAAATCAAATCGTCCAGTTTCAATCTAAAACTATTAAATTTCAAGAATATCCCTACAATTATTTGAAATTAAATTTTTGTGAATTGAAACATTTCTAGATATTGTGAAGCTCTGGAATTTTTTTCTTCAATTCCAGGAGCTTTCGTTTAATGAATGGCAATTCATCTGACTTATATCTTTAAATTCAAACAAGGCTGCATCACTTTTGTAGATTCGCTTTTGATGCTAATAAGTTATGATTTGCGAAAAATTTGGTCAGATGTGACGAAGCATACTCCAATATCTCAAGATGGTTTGCAGTCATCTGCAAATTGATTACTGTATTAGTGGCAACATTTTTTAAACATTTTTATTGAAATTCATTTCAAATTAATTTTAATACGACAATTAATTTTTAAAATTTAAGGATAAAATGATTTAATAGTACTCATTATCGCGTATCCTTAATAATCACATTGATGATAATATCAGATAATATATATTAAAATGTGGTAACACAGAAATGAAAATATGGAATGATTTTTACCGGATTAGATTTCACCTGTTTGTAGAGTCCAACAACAGATGCCGAATCATCATCCACCGTTTCGCTGCTGATACCTCGCAATTTCGATGGTGAAAATAATGGGGAGTAGGATGACATCTGCGCTAATGGAATCTTCGGTCCTTTATAGCTTTCCATTGAAGTGCATCGAACAATGCAACCTAAATCGATCATTCTGTTGAACTTATTCGACAAAATTCACAAATAAACAATATTTTTTATTACAATTATTAAATAAACATTTTTTGGCATTTTTTGAAGCAATTTTTTTTAAATGTTTGAAACTTTAAAAATTTTAAAAATCATTGAATTAGCTAATTTTTATTATCACATTTATCATCATTTCAATTTAATTTTCTAATTTTATCATTATAATGTTTTTTCAATTAAACTAAAAAAAAAAAGAAATGAAATCGATATAACCGTGAGAGGAGGATGGCGTGCCATTTCGGTTTCTTCTTACTTCAATTTTTGAAATCGGCCTAGAATGGCTCATACTATGGGCGTGTCGAAGTTGGTAGGTCACAGGTTCATTACGGTGCAAACCGTTATCGAAAAATGTTCTTTGTTTCATACTCCCGAACTGAGAAATGATAAGTATTAATAATGAAAAAATTCCCTTAAATATTTGGATCAAATATTTAAATATGTTGAAATACTTAAAATTCCAGGAACTTTTGGGCTGTTGGTTCTATTTGGCGGTTTATGAGATGAAATTGGTGGTGATGGTGGTATAGATGATATGCCAGACATTGTTGGTGATCGTGGTTCCGCACCCATCTGTGCTGCATTCACTTGCATTATCCACTGCTTTGGCAAACTTTTACGAATATTTTTCCCAACAGTTGGGATAGATATCGTAAATCCTCGTAAATGTTGATGCTGCAAGTATACAGTTTTTCCTCTCTATTGATGTTAGACTTATTTCATTTGCTTTTAAAATTTCCAAGCTGTTAATGAAATGATTAATGATTTGATTAATGATTTCAAATGATTAATGAAATGATTAATGATTTCATCCAAAATGAGTTACCTTCCTCGTCAATGTGTTATTCTGTTCGGATTCAGCAAATTCGGATGACTGCTCCCAATCCGAAATGCTGAATCGTTGATCCGATTCATGATCACCTGTATTATATCGAATTCTTTCTCGTTGCCGCTGTTGAAGTAAGGCATGATCACTTGCCATCTGATTTGCAAGAAAAATAAGCACTGAATGTTTGTTTCAGAAACAGACAAGAGAAATAAGAATATAACAGATTAAGGATTAAATGCGAGTATTTAATGTGTAATCGGTGATTTTCCTGTTTCCTTGCATCTGTAGGGATAACTAGCTATTAATTTAAAAAAATATTGATAATCGTTGTGTTTTGGTTTCTAACTTTTATAACATGAAAAAAAAACTGGTGTTATTAATATATTGTGTGTGTCGATTGTAAGTCTTTGGCTGTATATTTTTTGTTTTTGATTAAAATCAGAGAATAATCTTACAGAAACATACCTGAAATGTGTTCAAGATATTCTTGAAATTTTTCATTCGCGGTAGATCTTCAACTTTCTTTTCTGCTCTCACTGATGATACTCTGCAATATGTCGAACTATGCAAAATTCTGCACGCCTTTATTTTTAAGAAAGCATTAATTTCTTCGTGTATTAAAAGAAAAGTGGTAATTGTTGCATTAAAAACTGGCAAAAAAAGATATTTGTCGAACAAATGTTGGCAATATCATCATTGAGTTTCCGAAAAAAAAGTTTCAGAAAATGAAATGTACATACTTCGAGTTAATGGACAACAAGACTAAATAAGTATAGACTAAATAAAACAGACTTAAGATAAACGTAATTAACGTAAGATTGCATCGCAATAAGATTGCAGACATAACACTGCAGTCCAGTAGTACAGTGAAAGATTAATTTACGATGACAACAAATATTTGCATTTTATCCCACCTGGATCCGAATTCAGAACAAGCCATTTTTACTGGTTGCTGTTGCGGTGTTGTATCTTTCTGCCTGCTTATTCCCATTATTTGTGTTGCACCATCCTAAAGATACCTTAGAAATGCATCTTTCATGCAAATGTGTTTCATTTCTGAATTTGCGAAAATTTCAAATATGTGTTTCGAAAAATTTTAAAATTAGATTTGACTCTGACTTCTATATTACAACTTCAAAGATTTAAAATTAGCTTTGATTTTAGGTTCATTTTATTTCAAAACATTGCCTCTTATTCAAAAGATTGAAGAAGGCATCCAAATATCTATCATTACTAGTCAGGCAAGTGCGTCGTTCAAACTCTCACTGTTAAAGTTTCCCATGTCATATTACCATTTCGTGCTATTTTCATGATGCTAAATAAGTTCCAATATTAAGTTTAGATTTTCCTGTCTATCATATTCTAAAATTAGGTCTAAAAGTCTCACATTGTGATTGATTGATGTAATATATCTTGGTTTAGGTTTCAGGATGCCATCATTGTTAACCAAGATGTCACCGATGATAGACGGTGGATCAATCTTCACTTCCGATGATTTCTGACTCAGAGAACTTCTGTATGCTAAAAATGCAGATTTCTGGGATGGATTGAAAGACATGTAATTTCTACATTCTTGCTTTTGTTGCCTGCAATAAAAAAAAATATGTTAAAATAAGCTAAAATTTGAATTTCCAAAAAATTTTTTCATTTGCTATAACGAACATTCTCTTAAGTTTGTTTCTCTATGCAAGGAGCCAAGTGGATTGATAGAAATTCAAGCTATGTATAAGTTCTCATAAATCGAATTGACATGGAACGATGGATTTGAAAACTGGAAGTTTTTCTAGATTTCACTAAATATTATATAGTTCACTAAATATAGTAAGAAAGTCAACAAATATAGTATATAGTAAGAAAATCAAAAAATTAGTTCAGTACGGGCATACTTGGCTCGATAAAATTTGTCAGCATCATTGAAATCACAGCGGATAAAATGGTTTTGTAGTTTAACAGCAGGTGGAGTGGCAATAAAATCTTTGAGCAAAGATTTTTGATTATTGTTTGAAAATGCTTGAGGTGATGATTGCTCTTTTGCATAACCATGTCGTTTTTCAGGCGTATGACGTGGATCTTCGATTGTTGGGAAAAAATCCATCTGATTCAATCACAACTCATACTATAAAAAATTTGATTCGTATTAAAATTTTATGAAACACAACAAAACTTAAATTTCGAAATCTTTTAGGTGCCAGCACTTACCTTCCTTTTCATATTGGGCATAAAAAATTGGCCTTTTCATATTGGACATTACTGTACCAAGTAATTTCAAAATTTTGTATGAACTTTTCACTGTATTGATACCATACTGTTGGACAATCAAAAAAGATTTGGACTTAAATTACAGAAAATAGAGAAAGTAAAAAGTCTTAAATTATGGAAAGTAAAAATAAAAAATTATTTAATAACTAAATTGCCTACTAATAGCTTGCTTCAATTTTCTAACAAAAATTTTGAAATCCATCTTAAACAAACATTTTAAAAAATCAAGTGGCAAACAGTACAAAAAAAGAAAAAAAAAAAAACGATGACAATTTCAAATGAATGATCGATGTAATATATCTTGGTTTAGGTCTCAGGATGCCATCACTTCAATCGGATCGAACGAAAGCTATAATAATAATATAACAATTCTATGTAACTCAAACGATCCCTAATGGATGAGAAAATTAGTCACTCATTCTTAAAAAATTATCTCTTTAACTATTAAATACATTTAGCGATTGCAATTAGAGAAGTAAGAGAATGCTATTTGTTTTAAACAGTTCAGAACGGTGAAAAAGTGAATAATGTCCTGTTGCCCGTTTGATTTCTGATTTAAGAGAAGATTTCTGGTTTGAATTCTTATGTTGCGTCATTTTATTTATTTAAATCATTTCTTTCTGAAGTACACCAGAAGATATTAACAACTATGCATTGCATCCATTCGCGAATGCTCCATATTTCCTCAAAAAAGGAATTTTGATTATTTCTTATTCAGTATCGAATCCAGGAAAATGTAACTTTCGAAATATAAAAATAATAGTCAAAGGTTGTATGATTGCAACAGAACAGAATTGTGGTTAATTAATAATCTTATTCGGCAGCAACAGTGATTAATAATAATTGTACGGAGAAATCAATAAATTGAAATGTTCGGAAAATTCGTGACTCATAAAAGGAAAATACAAATTTTGAAAAAAATAAAAGAGTATTATTCCATTTAAGACTTACTCAAAAAGCTTCATGACTGTTGCAATTTCTTTTACTAAAATTTCTTTTTCTTTTTCCTCAATTTCTATTGTCCTATTTAATTTGGTAGCCGATGATATTTTTGACCATCTTGCATATGATTTGTGCCGATATCATTTTGGGATTATTGAAAAAAGTTTCAAATACTTGGATCGAAACCTATAAAAGCCTATCTAATGCACTAAGAAAGTCCTTATATTCACAGCAATACTGACAGCACTTTATATACAAAATCAAAATCATTCTTAAATTAAGTGCATGAAAAACTTTGCTGTTTGGAATAAAAGGTGCCTGCCAAATAGTTGAGCGAACAAAATATCATAATTGTACAAAATATATATATATATATATATATATATATATATAATATTGCAGAATTTAAAAAAATTAAATTTCAGAAGAATGAATCTTTTATTTTTATTTAAAAATAAGTAAAAAAAATATATAAACGCAGCTACACGCGCATTTACAAAGAAAACACGTAAACGTGCACATTCAAATAATATTTCTGTAAATTTCTTATTACAAATGATAAAGCAATCAAAATAAATCAAAAAATCATATTTTTCTCAGTATTACCTGTAAAAAGTTTGTTATAAAGATATAAATAACGATTCGAAATGTTTCCAACGAATACAATTTGTTAAAAAAAAAAAAAAAAAAAAAAAAAAAAGAAAAACTGCGAATGAATAATTTTATTATAAACAAGCTCTATTTTGAAAAAAGTAATTAAATAATCGTAGTTGATTGATCAGATAATTTTGTGATAACCAATGGTTCGTTGACAAGTTTATCGTTCAAGTGTCACATAGTGTTACATATTCGGCAGTGGTGGCTGAAAATGATGAATCTATAAAACCGAAATAAACGAATAAATGAAAATTCGGTATTGCAAATACTCATTTGAGGGATGTCATTTTAGCCTCTGCTATCTCCATCAGTTTTAAAAATGTTATTTGCAAACATTAAGTGGATATTCGTTTATTCTTCAATAACAAAATACGATAGCGCGAAGTGAAATGAGAAAACCTGTTTTTATTCTTTTCGTTACTAAATTCCTTGAAGATGCAGACATGTATGCATATATAAATAGCAGTGTTTGTCGATTATTTACAAAAATTTACCCTCTTATAATTTTGCTTCAATGCTCGCAATGGTACTGAATGAAAGATAAGTAAGATAATAGAACTGCTTAATTCACACCTTTTTATTTTACTTTTTTTTTTTTTTTTTCAAATTTCGATCTAAAAAATGTTGAAAGTAAGATTTTATGATGCATAATAAAAAGCAAAAGTAAGGATGTCTATCAATTTGAAGAATTTTAATCAAGATTTATAATTTCATTCCAGATAATTCGAGATGAAAACTTCAATGATATGGAGCAGAAGATCATTTTGCATGACAATATGAATGATAAATCGCTAGAGTTCTAATTTTTCTCTATTAAATTTTCTTTTTTTTTTCAACTGATTATCCAACTTTACAAAATTTCATATCTAAATTTTTTGGATCTTTTAGGTTTCAAATTTACACTGTCTAAAATTTTTGAAGAAATATACATTCTGACTAATGTATGAGTACATGTAATGCAGAAAATAACTGAGACAAAATGCTACATTAAATTTTCAGATTGTATAGCAGGAGGTGAACAAGCAGCAGTCTTCTGACTGAAGAAGATGACAGTATCTGTTGACTGAACTCCTTTAGCAAGCATATGAATAAAAAATGTCGAAACTTTACACTCAACTTTCATCACTAGCATCTCTGCCGTGAATACCTATAAGAAGCCCATACTTCATCCCGTATTTCATAAGCATCGAGAGAAAATGCTATAACAAATGATAAGCAGCACAAATAACTATCATTAGAAAAGAAAGCAAAATAAAACAATCATTGAATGCATTCATGTCGTGAAAAATGGTATGGAAATTATATAATGTCAAAATGAATCATACACCATTTAAGATTTACTATGATTGGTTTTTAAAAATTTATTTGCTTTTCATCGAGAATGTTCTGCTAGGAAGTTTATTTTTCCAAATGAACCAAAGAAATTTCATCATCTCCGTAAAATTCTATGATAGATAATTTCGAAATCAAATTTCAGAAAAATAATTAAAGATGGGATTCCAAGCAAAAAAGTTCAAATGAGAAATCTAACTGGGAAAACCAAAATTACAAGCTCCAAAAATTAAATTTCAGAGAACCTGAAGCTGGAAAATCGAAATCCCAATGCATATTTGGAAGTAATGAGATGAAAGAGGTTGAAAGTTCAGGCTAAATCTAAATTCGAATTTCGATAATCCAATAAAAAATCAGTTACGATTTTGGGTTTGTAAAACTCAGTTGCAGAAGAAAAGATATAAGTCATCAAATACGACACTTTTTAATAATAAATTATTTAGAAAAAACATCGATTTCGAGACCGATTTTTATTTCAATTGATTCCATAGTTTGAAATGTCGTAAGTTCGAACTGTGTACATATTTTATAGTTTATCTCGTCCTGGAGACTTTTTAAGTTTAAAAATGGAAATGTCCTCAGGGAAGGATATAGAGCTGTAATTTTCGGTCCGGGAAAAATACGGCGCCCAATGGTCGATTTGAATTTGTTAATTGGAAACTTTCAGTTCGGTTTTGACGTCTTTACGTCAAGTTGAATTTGTACTTGTCATGGGTTGTTACTTACTTCTTGTGAATTGCTCTTTATCTATGATCGGTTATGAATGAAATTTTTGCTTATCACGTCCGGATTATCGGATAACGGACCATAAATTAGTCCAGATATCGCAAATCCAACTAAGTTTAAGCTAATCGTGAGTTGTTCTAGCAAAACTATTTTCCTTTTTGTTAAATTCCTTGTCATTTTACATGATCTTATGTTGTTAATTTCAGTTTCAAATATTTGAAATGGCCCAAAGACAAAAGGAAAAGCAAAAGGCTTCTACTTCAACAGCAGCAGCAGCAACAGAGCAAACAAATAAGATTATACTAGCTGAAGAAGAAGATATTAATTCCTACACAGTTGTCGATAAACTTGAGGTAATGTTTCGCAGTAAGATTTGGACTTTTTTTGACTTTAAATTCTTTTCAAAAATTTGACATAAGTCTACATCTAGTAACACACTGATTAATGTGAAATAAAGGAAATAAAAAATGCTTATAGACCAGAGTTATTAAATCATTCATATGCTTGCTAATGAAAGGAATGGGTTTGATCATAGAGCAATAGATTTTTAGCATTTTCATCGGAATTTCTATGAGAGATAAAACAGAAATGAGAGACGAGTTCCGTTGAGCGCACTCACTGGAATTTTATAATGTGTGTGATTAGCTTGAAATGGGATAAAGATGAATGACTTCATTCACGGATAAAGATCGGATTAAGATGACTTCAGATTGGATCAAGATGATTTTTCTATCGGATAAAGATGACTTCATTCATGTAGTAGAATACTGTATGATTTATTGTCGCCAAAAAGACGGATAATTATTGAAAAGATATTTCTTTCAATTTTTTCTTTGTGCTTTAGTTCGAACTATAAGTATTAATACATCGGAAATTTTTCTTGCTTTGTTTTTTCAGCAGTTTGGAATATCCGCTGCTGATATTCGAAAGCTGAAAGAAGCTGGTTTCTGTACATTTGAAGCAATCGCTTATGCGCCACGCAAAGAACTGTATGCTATCAAAGGCATAAGCGAACAGAAAGCTGAAAAAATATTCGTAAATAATTTGTTTTGTTTGGTCATTTTTGATTTGTAAGGATGAGAATAGAAATTTCCATTACTCTATAAAGGATTAAGATTATGTGAATTCTGTGAAAACTTGTCAAAGAGTTATAGGCCATGGCATTATCCTTTGTATTGATAGCATAACTTCTGTTAAATTCGTAAGAAGATTGTGGATAGTGTTTTTTCTCAAAATAACTTTCTTAATCACAGAATATATTCCAATCCCAAAATTAGAGCATTTAAAGTACTATATAGAATGCTGGAAGTCTGAAAAAGTCCTAGAATTGAAATTCCGTCCAGTTCTATAGCGAAATGTCTTACAAGAATAAAGTGCATTGAATTTTTATCGTTTCATTTGATTTAAGGCAGAAGCAGCAAAACTAGTGCCAATGGGTTTTACCACTGCTAGTGAAGTGCATGTCAAACGATCCGAAATCATCCAAATAGGTACTGGTAGTCGTGAACTAGATCGTCTTCTTGGAGGTGGAGTGGAAACAGGATCTATTACTGAGGTAAACTATAATTATCTTTGACGAGCATCAACTGTTATAGGCGGTACTTTGCAGTTTCGTTAATTTTTCCGAAGAAGTAATCTTTTAAATATGTTAAAATTAGTAATTTCTATTTTTAATTTGATAAGAAATTTTGTTGATAATGGATTACTTTTTTAAATTTCTAAATTCATTAAGTCATCGACAACCTTTTTCATTCTTTTTTTCAGATATTCGGTGAGTTCCGTACCGGTAAAAGTCAACTTTGTCATACATTGGCTGTGATGTGTCAATTACCAGTGGATATGGGAGGAGCTGAAGGAAAATGTCTTTGGATTGATACCGAGGGTACCTTCCGTCCAGAGAGGTTACTTGCTGTAGCTGAAAGGTTGATCTTTAAAAAATTTTGTTTCGTTGCCTATGTTCATTTATATAATTTGATTTATCTCTGATCTTTGACAGAATGTGTTGTTTTAATCTTTATTTTGCTGTATATAGAATGTGTAGAAATTTAATATATAATTTTGCTGATTCGTTAGTTAAATTATTGGGGGCAACATCTGGCATCGTATTTTAAAATTTAAAAAAAAAAATGTCTCAAAGAGCTTAAGTTAGAGTGTTTCGAAATCCTTTTTTTCTATCAATTTCCCAGAAGAATTTCGGAACAAATTCATTCCGGACAATTGGTATCTGTTTTAGACACAAACTGTCCCCGCAAGATGTTCTGGACAATGTTGTTTATGCTCGTTGCTATAACACTGATCACCAAATGCAGCTTCTCATTCAGGCATCGGCTATGATGGCAGAATCAAGGTTCGTTTATTAAGAAAAATATCCTTTACATTTTTTCAAATTTAAATTTAAACTTGTTGTCAATCGCTATTTCATAAAAGAATATCATTAGTTTAAATGCCTCAGATACATCGGATGGTATTTCGATACATTATGGTTGATTTTGGAAGCGTAATAAAAATTTTTTGTATTATCAAAATAAAATTAAGCAAAAAGGGAGATAAGCCATCACCTAACGCAATGTCTAAGTTTTAGGTACGCATTACTCGTAGTTGATAGTGCTACTTCACTGTTTCGGACAGATTTTTCGGGACGTGGTGAACTTGCTTCCCGACAGATGTTGCTTGCGAAATTTCTCAGAATGCTTCTCAAATTATCCGATGAAGTGAGTCTATATTTAATAATGCTTTATTTCTGTAATTTAATATTTTTTCCCTGTTTGTGAAGGACTTTTGAATTTTGTTATACAGTTCTTTCATATCATCAATGATTTAACTACGCTGTGATGAAAAATAGTATGTTTTGAAATGTTAAATTTCATTTTCTATACGTATCGTTCGCCTTTTCAAAGACCACAAACTTTTATCTTTCCTGACTCATCATATAATTTAATAAGTGAAGGAATCTATCAAAAAAAGGGAAATCGGTATAGATGTCAACAATTTTTTGTATAATGCAGCATTTAAAGTTACACTTTTTTCAGTTTGGTGTCGCTGTCGTAATAACCAATCAGGTAGTGTCACAAGTAGATGGAGCTTGTGGTATATTTCAAGGAGAAACAAAGAAACCAATTGGAGGAAACATCATGGCTCATGCTTCTACAACTAGGCAATTATCAAAAACAATTTTTTTCTGTTTTGTTACCATCATAACTTCAGCTGAATAGCTTAACTTCATAATTTCTTGCTAAACGGGTTTCAAACATTTATGTTCTTTAGATTCTTTAAAATTTTTCTTTAAAATAATCGATTGATCTTCCACTTTTTTTCCACCATTTTAGAAGGAAAGCTGAAGAGAATCGGTCGTTCCATGCCAGGAATTAGAGCTTTATATTTAGATTATAGAGAGTTGCAATTTTTTCAGTTTAGTGTTCGATCTTTCATCAAAAATAACAATATATAAAAAATTTACTTATATCTAATTGTAGGCTTTATTTGCGTAAAGGACGCGGAGAAACACGGATTTGTAAAATTTATGATTCGCCGTGCCTTCCGGAAAGTGAAGCAATGTTTGCCATAACGATACACGGCATTGATGACGCTACTGATTAGACAGTGTTATTTTTTTATGATATATTTTGTTTAATGAAATGAAATTTCTTATCAAATTCAATTTTAAACGAATTAGAGTAGAAAATTTACGAATTATTGGAGATATTTTGAAAAAATAACCTTGCTTAGGCAATTATGTAACCGATTATAAATTCATCTGCTATTTTTCGTTCACCAGGAGAAACTACTTGAAGTATTCCGGCATTGGACAAGTTTTGTTTGTCAGGTTGCTTGATTGCCAGTGCAGTTGCCAAGAAGTGTTATAACAGTAAGAAGTTATAGCTTTTTTGAGTACACTTATTTCAGATAGATGATTTTCTCTCTATATTAATATGCAGTAATTATTCCGATCATCTTCTAATTGATCAGTCAGTTGTCTCTATGCTTATCCTCGTATGGGTTTCAATTGTTTGTTCATGGATTAGTTATCGATTCCAGTTTTAATTCAGTCATTTTTTTTTAAAAATCATAAATATTTGCAAGTATGATGTTTTAAGATTTGCTACTACAATACCTTTTTTATCATTATTTTTTGGAAATTTCTATTTTTGTTTTCTGCTGTTATTGAAATATTCATATAGAATTCTGGGATATTGATCTCATTAATGTTTGCAAAAATTTTGTTTTTTTCCTGTGAATGTTTTGAAATAACCAGTATAATAGAGATATAAAATGAAAATATTGGGTTGATGAGCATGGGGTGGCTTAGTTCAACATATAAATTGTTGATGATGATTCTAATAGTGATAATTAAAGCTAGCCATTTGAAAAAAAATCGACAGATAAAAATTCCTGAATAATCTAAGTATATGCGTGACCGTGAACGCTGAAAGGTAATAAAAATTTGGCTTTATGAAGAGAAATACTGCATACTGGCGTTAATGGAATTCCCGAATGGGAAATTCTTGACACATATTTTTATCGATTTCAGGCAGTTTTCATTTTTGTCAACGAGATATCTCTCGAATGTTCGTTTTTGATGTAATGAAGCAAAGCAGCTCTCGAATGTTCGTTTTTGATGTAATGAAGCAAAGCAGCTAGGTGAGATTTCAAAGTAACTTTGAAGCGCGTAGCAGTAAGATGCACTGCTGCAACAAAGCGAGACGAGCTTGGATAACTTCTCCAATTTATACCTTTCTCCAAGATACTTCTCCAAAGTTTTGAAATAGAATGAAAAGTTGCGGGATTAAAATTTGTTCTTAGACTTGTTGGATAGTTAATTGAAGGTGATCAGTGCGATTGATTTCATTCTAAAAGGTTAGTTAGGACCGCATGCTAGATAAGAACATTTAACTGTAATGCATCTGGATTTTCTTTGTGAATAACATTACCGTTAGGAGTGTCAAAAAAAAAAATGCTTTTTTTTGGACAAGAATCATCTGTTATTAGGCTGATAAAGATATAGTTGTAGGATAAGAATCAATATCAATCTGAAGTTTCATTGACTAGATTTATAACTAGCTTGGCCTAAGCATTGGAAAATAAACTGATTGGAAGCTTTAATTTTTATAATTTTCTTTTTCATTTTATGTAATAACCGAGGTTGAAGCAGGGCCGAACATTTTCAACAGGATGTGCATCATTTATTCAGTGTGACTTCGCGGGATAATATAATGAGATGGAATTGAGATATTTCTTGTTATAGGCCTTGATTTTGCAAGATAATAATCTAACTGGCGAACACTTTTGACTAGATCCCAAAGTGAAAGTAACAACCCAAGAAATTTTGATTATTTTTAAAATCATATTTGCAAGTGGGAAAGTTAACATTCTTCGCGAAAATTCTTTGATTTTCTATTTATTCTTTCTTTATGCTACATGCAAATCCCTTCATTGTTCAAATGGTCGTGCTTGCTTTTCTGCGTACGATTTTCGCCATTTCGGTCTAATATTTTGCTTTTTTGACAATCTGCAAATATGAATTTCGCAAATTTCTGGAACGAAAATATGCATGCTATTGAATGTTGTCAGAAAATTGAAGTTTATATCATAACTTCAATGAAGAAATTTGCTTAAATAACTAAGATTTATTGAGAAAAGACGAAAACAATTACAGAATTTCATGACAAAGTAGATTTAAATGACAATATCAAAAACATACAGTACTTATCTGGCAAAGCATTTCTTGAATGATTACTCCAATCAAAAGAACCAGAACAGTAGACTACGATATAGAGATATGTAAACTGACATTTTTTAAATATTATTTTCAAGAATTGAAATAAAAGTCACCTTAAATTTCAAAGATTCAAATTTATTTTGCGATATCATTCAGATGAACTCTGGAATGAAATTAAGCTTTTTAGAAAGTCATAGACTAAGTTGATTATCGGAAGAATGGCCGATGCGTCCCGAACTTGTCAATCCTTGAAATAATACCAATATATGTACAACAATGTGTATTCACTCTACAGAGAGTTGTTAATTGATGTCGAACTATCACACATTTTCAAATTTCTAATTCGATATCTGTATTATTTGTGAGATCAGATCACTCAGTGAATGAAGTTGTTTAGAACTAATCTATCCATATAAATAAAAATGTAACTGCTATCTGTTACCATTAACGGGTCTCCGGGAAGTTCTCCACCGATTGTTTTAAAATTTTGACACAATCTTGTATTCCAATAGTCTTTCTTAATGAGTAAATATAGTTACTTTTTTTCACGTGTCACGTCCGTGACACCTAAAAATAGATGAGGAGCTGGAGTTTATTGGCTCCGCCCATCTTTTTTCTGTCATTCTCCTTTTTTCCCCCCTCCCCCCCCATCTCTCTCTCTCTCCTTCTTGAGTAAAAGATACGGTTAGCCTCTGCCTAGCTTTTTTTCTGTCATTCTTCTTTTTCCTCCCATCTCTCTCTCTCGCCTTCTTGAGTAAAAGATGCAAAGGCGCCCTTTCTATCATTTTATGTGGGAGTGTCAACGGGAGCGGTTTAATGCTTTTAGTCTTCATTGAAGCAAATATTCATATTCAAATAAACTATAAATGGAATAAAGAAATAATGCAAAACAAAATTTGCATTTGACAGGAAGCTAAAATGAAATGCATGAAGTCCATAAATAAATCACTGTGCTTGAAATATATGCAATTTATCATAAATTACAATTATCAGATTGTTTGCATTTTTCTGCTTCTTGTGGTGAGTTATCAATCGTTTTTAATTTAGTATGAATCGTAATTAAAAAGTTCATTGTTGGCACTAATTACCACATATTCTTAATAATAAATAATGATAAATAATGACAAGTAATAATAAATAATCATCATGCGCTAGCAAAATATAGTGTCTTTTAATATCATATAATTTTTTGCAGTAGCACAGCTCAGCATTTCAACTGAACAATTCCCAATTCTACTTCTATCTAGATTCCCAGCAATAGGTGAAAATTTTCTGAGATTTAAAATTTTGAACAAGAAAACATTTACAACTGTTGGTGTTTTTTAATTTCATGTATAATTTTTTGCAGTAATTCAATTGAACAATTTCCAGTCCAACTTCTATCAAGATTTCCAAGCAATAGGTAAAAACTTTCGAAGATTTTAAATTTCGAACAATGAACATTTATGACTGTCAGTATCTTTTAATACCATATATTTGAGCAGTTTTTAATTCAATTTCAAGTTCAATCAAAAATCAATTTCGAGAATAGTTCGAATGCAATCTATCTGCTTTAGTTCATCTAAATAATGCCTAGTAGAAGATCGAGGTTTGGTTATCGTACACTTACAAGGGAAATGCAGCGACGATTAATTGCAAATCAAACAGAGGAAGAACGGGCACAACGAAAGAGCAAAGAAGACAAAGAATGGCTCAAATGCGAGCAGAGCAACGTGCAGCCAGACTTGAGGAAGCGCGATTGCGAGCACGTCAATCTTCTTCGGCAACTTCAGATTTGCTTCCTTTTGAACAAAACGAACGGCTGAGAGTGGCTGAAAGACGTCAACAAGAAACAGAAGATCAAAGTCGAATAGGACTCCGTGCAGAGCAATCACGTGATTTTAATCGGCTTGCATTCCGGTATAACCCAGCTGATAATTATAGTTTAAGTCCGCATGTTCTCATTGGCACTATGAATGAAGTATGCCCTTATTGCAAGGCTCTGAAATTCAAAGGAGAAACGAAAAAAATGTGCTGCGCTGCTGGAAAAATTAAGCTACCTCAACTTGAAGAACCGCCAGAGCCACTGAAAACTTTGCTTGTCCGATGTATTGACGAATCAAAGCGTTTCCTAACTAAAATCAGAAAATATAACTCTTGCTTCCAAATAACTTGAGGATGGAATTCAATCGTGGGAATGGAATTCATACCAACTTTCAAAGTGAAAGGACAAATTTATCATAAAACTGGCTCTCTGCTTCCGTTGCCAGATGGTCAGCATAAATTCCTACAAATGTATTTCATCGGTGATAGCAATGATGAATTGAATGCACGTTGCGGAATTCATACCGCCATAGAAAGACCCATTGTTTCTCAATTGCAACAGCTTTTTCATGAAAAAATTACTTAAAATCATTTAATTATTTAAAAGCATTTGCCTATTCGAATGCAACACATATAAAAATTTGAAACCAATCGATCAATATTTAAAAACATGCGCGTATTCGATTACAACTTTGTGTCGAAATTTCAAAGCAATAGGTTAAGGACTTTCTGAGGCGTGTTTAAGAATTTTCGCAGGTGTAAGATTTTGAACAAGCGAACATTGACATTTCTATTTATATGGATAGCCGGACGATCCAGCTAGTTTATTAATTTTCATTGATAATTACGATTAAGAATGGAAGATTATAGTCTACAAAGAGACTTTAAAAATTAAAGAACTAAAGGGATCCTACAAAGAGGATTCTTTGGATTATATTCAAACATAACAAAAAGGAGATAGTACTAATGTTAGGAGTTCATCCCTATATCCGTTAGATAAATTAAATAAGTTGGAATTCCAAGAATATCACTGAACAGTCTTGAATGATGATAAGAGTTTGAGAATTTAATTGATTATAAAAAAATTACTTTGCACAATGATTGGTTACTCATTGTGCTTCATTATTTATGAATTATTCATTAAAACCATTTTTGAAACAATCACTAAATTTTTGAATAAAGCGAAAAAAAAAATGAAATGAAAAATATATTAACTGACTGACTCGAACCACTCAAGATTAATATGTTTGTAGATTCATGGAGATATGTCTATCTTTTGTATCTTTTGTCTATCTTTTGTCAATTTTCAAATTATTCGTCCATTCGCTTGAAGAATGAAGCATATCAATTTATTGAGGAAATAGCTAATTGAATGAGTGCCGGCGATAGAAAACGATTCGCATTCTGGGAAGAGAAGAAGCAAAAGAAAAAAGATCAAGAAGGAGCATCGGGGAAACTGCAAATCATTTTTGAGAAATTCAAAAAAATTAGAATTAGCTATGAGTACAAAACGGTGTGAAAAATAATTAGCAATAAAAATGCATGGGATAAGTTGTAAAAAAAAAAAAATAACGTACTTCCTTCAGTAACTTGTCATTATTCAAGAAAATGTGCTATCGAATGTTTTTTTCTATTTCTATTTGATCTAATATTCTCCATTGTTTCCAATTTTTTATTCTAATTTTCTTATAGTATTTTTTACTTTGGACTACGTTTAAACAGACTGATGACATATCAAACAAAATGAGCAAATAAGTATATTGACAATCTCAACCATCATTAGATCAGGCATAGAATGATCTCATAAGAATAATTATCATTATAAAATTGGAAATTCTTCTGCAGTTAAATCGAGCCTGATAATCAATTCAAACTCAATTTAATTCCAGACACATGGTTTTTCACAGTTCCGAACTGAACTCGAGCTGTTACTAGATGATCAAAGGCTTTAATGCCTTCTTCAGTGACCACTGGTTAATCGAAAAGGTTTAATTTTTTTTTCATGACAATCCTAATTAGTTTATAAGTTTTAAAGCTCAAAAGTTAAAAAAATACAATTTTTTGCCTTATTCATACAGTTTCCAATCTTTCACATCTTCTTTTGTAGAGAAATATTTCCACAATCAGTAAGGTGCAGAAAATGCTTTCTGAGAATTCCAACGCACGCGTTTCTGTACTATAATAATGATTAAACTTCTTTCTCGTGGCGGAAATACAGCGACGAATGGAAAATTTTATATTGATTCAAAGGTACTTTCAAGTATTTCGTCTCTTTTGAGAACATTTAGAAAAGATCGTATTGTGAAGATGGAATGATGGAAATTACGGATTTCTTATTTACTAGTCTCTAAAAAAAATTCTGTGGATTTCCTGACTTTTAATTTGCTTTTACATGCAATGCAGTCAAAAAGCAATGAATCTCTCAGTAATTATTTAAGAGATAATTTATATTTCTATTTTTAAATTAGTCTTAAAGTTATCATTAAACAAAAAAAAAAATGATGCACCATCTCAGAAGTTACATAATAAATGCAACATTTTGCGAATGACACGATGAGATGAAGTCGATATATTTCTTGTAAGCAGATATTTAGTAATTTGCAAATCAACAGTCAAATACGTCAGCATTATCCAACATTCGCCGCTAGGTTTGATTAGGTTTTCAGATTAGAAGTCATTCTATTCGCAGTTATTGCAAAATTGCTTATATAGTAGGAATTGAGTAGATTACTAATTGTCGCTAAACAACTCCCTCTCGATAATGGAAAGAATGAGGTTCAGTTAACTCAGTCTATGAAAAAAGTAGGACAGGAAAAGGATATATTAAGATAAGGATATTGATTGTCAAATATATTGTACTAGTGGTTCGAATTCAAATCTTGGGGTGGAAATCAGCCATGTATGAATTAAAATCAAAGTGAATGTCAAACAAAACAGCCAAATTAGGCAGCCAAATAAAGTACTGAAGATATTTAAATGATAAGTTAAGCTTATCGAAAGGAAGCTGAATTCTTTATGAAACAAACAATGTGTATGCCGAGAAAACGATGAATCTTTTGGAGCTTACGGCCAAAGACAAACCGGTGGACTTGACCGGCTATTATGAATGGATACAATCAGAAGAATTTACGAATTAAGCTGTTCCCTGCCACCATAAATTGAAGCGGAGAATTGTTGTATTGCACTGGAAAACTTCGCATCGATTTGTCTTTCTTTTCAGATGAATGAAGAAATAGTACTACTGAACTGAGAATTGGAATAATCTTTTAGAAGCCTTCATCGCTCTTCATCTTGTTACATTTTGATGATAAGTTGAGAACTTTTCCGAGAAGATATAGCTACAAACATTAATGTTTCCAGTGACAGAAGCTCTTTCTTTCTGTTCATTCATCTCTTTTGCTTTCATTCAAGCAGATCAAGTGCTTTGAGGTTTTCCATGCATGAAAACAAATTCTTTAATTGCATATACATAAATAAAAATGTAAATGCTACTTGTTACTTTGCAATGAACTCCTCAAATTCTCCACCGATTTTTTTCAAATTTTAACATATGTTTGCATTCGGATAGACGAGTGCCTTCAGATAGATTTACTTACTTTGTTTCACGTTTTATGTGCGTGACAACTAAAAGTACGTGAGAGGGCGGAGTTTATTGACTCCGCCTTCCTTTTTTCTCTCATTCTCCTTCTTTCTCCTATCTCTCTAATAAAAATTAATAATTAAATAAAAAGTAATAATAATAATAATAATCCGCCTTTCTTTTTTTCTCTCACTATCCCTATATCTTTCATATTTCTTTCTGTTGTTATGCTAAGTATATTACGTAGATTTATCCAAGGAAAGAAGAAAATGAAAAAAAGAATTGAAATACTTTCTGAAATGGCATATAAATATAAGAATTTTTGCATTTGTAACAAATTTGGAAAAAAGATTTTAAATCCTTTTTAAAATTTGAAACCGTTATTCTTTTTTTTAAATAAAAATTAGTTTAATTTGTTTTAAAAAAGGCATCAATTTAATCTAGAGAAACTTTATTACATTAATTGTAAATATTTTTTAGGATCAATCTTTTTGCTCAGTTAATCTCCTCCGACTTAATTTTGATTTAATTAATTTGATGTAAATTTAATGTTAAAAATTAACTCATTACTTTCTTCATT
Organism: Onchocerca flexuosa; assembly: GCA_002249935.1. Taxonomy (NCBI): domain Eukaryota; kingdom Metazoa; phylum Nematoda; class Chromadorea; order Rhabditida; family Onchocercidae; genus Onchocerca; species Onchocerca flexuosa. The sequence continues at coordinate 191,053 of KZ271528.1, forward strand.
TTTCCATAGATTAAATATTAAAATCCATCAGAAGTATTGGTGAATTATAATTTAATATAATTGATACTAATTCTTTCTTTTTTAAAAATTTTATTTATGTCATACCTTTATTTGTTTATTATTATCTATTCACCTACGCGAACAAAGTTTTCAATTAATTGGGAATGCCATCACCGAATCGATCTGCTGTTACTTCGCTCGATGTAAAATTACGTCACGAACAAAATTACAAAACGACTGATCTTTTGTCACATGTGAAATTAAATATTTGTAATATAATTAAATATTCTTAGCAAAAAGGCATTTGTGATCAAATTATGTAAACTGTCAGTTCGGGAGTTGGAGAAATTTTCTTTTTAGATGTGCCAGAAGAAATTAGTAAAACCCTCCTAGTTAGATGATTCTGGCAACAAATCGATCCCAAACTTAGCTCTTGCATCGTCCGGAATAGCGACATTGCTACCAGATGGAAGAACTGCTCATTTCTCTTCGAAATTGCATTTAGCATGCAATACATGCAATATTTTCAAAGCATCCAATATGGGAAAAGTATTACAAAAATACAAATTTATTGTTTGAGATGAATGTACAATGGCGCACAAAAAATCGGTCGAGGCTCTTAATCGATCATTGCAAGATTTACGAGGAAATATCAGACCATTTGGGAATATATTAATATTGCTTGGAAGAGATTTCAGACAAATATTATCTGCAATTCCTCAGTCGACATCAACGAACAAAATAAATGCTTGCCTGAAATACTTTACTTCGTAGTGACACGAAAAGGCGTTAAAATTAGCTACCAATATATATATTTAGTTACAAAACGATCGATCAGGTGGAATCAGTTGCTGAAAATTGGGAACGAAAAGGTGTCGATTGATTGACCACAGGACAAATTTCATTACCTCGTAACTTCTGCAATTTAGTAATGTCAAAAGAATAGTTGGTTGAAAAAATATTTCCCGATTTCAAACCAGTTATAAGAATCATTATTGGCTTAGTGAAAGAACTATTCTTGCAGCCAAAAATTAAGACGTTCGACGAGCTTCACAATATTATTCCGTCTAACATTTAAAGCGGGGTAGTCATATAAAAGTCAGTCGACGCTGTTGTGGAAGTAGATAAAGTTGTTAATTATATGATAAAATTTTTGAATTCACTCGATCTGCCAGAAATGTCACCGCATACTGCAGTTGGAAATTGGCATATTAATTGTCATGTCACGAAATATCAATCAGCTAAAACTTTACGACGGTACACATCCTGCAGTTAAAAATTAATGAGCAACGTCGTAGAAGCAACAATCTTGACAGGACCTTTCAAAGGTGAAGATTTCCGTATTCCTCGCATTCCTATGATTCCAACAAATTTACCATTTCAGTTTAAGGGATTGCAATTCCCAATTCATTTGGCATTTTTATTCACCACCAGCACATTATCTATGTTCAAAATCTTAGATATTGAAAAGTCCTTAACTATTGCTTTGAAATTTTGAAACAAAGTTGTAGTTGCGTCGCACAAATGTCTATAATCAAATAGTGTATAATCAAATACTTCGTTCAAACAATTTAGTGTATAATCAAATACTTCGTTCAAACAATTTAAGGATTTTCTCCTTAACTTCTAATATTAGATTGTGTCTTGAATTGCCTCTTTTCGAAAATTTTACCCATTGATCTAAACTGCACAGTTGTAAGGATTGATCCTGAGCTTTGTTGATCGTGAATGCAAATGTCTATCAAATTGGGAATTGCAATCTCTTAAATTGAAATGGCATATCCACTCGAATCATAAGAAGTTCTCCACCGATTGTTTTCAAGTTTTGACACAACCTTGTATTCGAATAGGCCATCATTTTTTTATATAAATGTGCTTACTTCATACATATATATATATATATATATAATCCACTATAAATATTTATAATCCGCTAGAAGCTGCAATAGTTCATCTTGCGCTATTTTAGTTTTCTTAATTTCAAAACTATTATTTATCATTATTTATTATTAAGAATTTGAGGTAATTAGTGCCAACAATGAACTTTTTAATTACGATTCATATTAACTTAAAAACGACTGATGACCCATCACAAGAAGCAGAAAAATGCAAGCAATCTGAAACTATAATTTATGATAAAGTGCATATCAGCACAATGATTTATTTATGGACTTCATGCATTTCATTTTAGCTTCCTGTCAAATGCAAATTTCATTGTTTTGAATAATTTCTTTCTTCCACTTATAGTTTATATGAATTAGAATATTTGCTTTAATGAAGATTAAAAGCATTAAACCACTCCCGTTGACATTCCCATATAAAATGATAGAAAGAGCGCTTTTGTATCTTTTACTCAAGAAGGAGAGAGAGAGAGATGGGGGAAAAAAGGAGAAAGACAGAAAAAAAGATAGGCAGAGGCTAACGGTATCTTTTACTTAAGAAGGAGAGAAAAAAGAAAGATGGAAGAAAAAAGGAGGATGACAGAAAAAAAGATGGGCGGAGCCAACAAACTTTACTTCCTCACCTATTTTCAGGTGTCACGGACGTGACATGTGAAAAAAAGTAACTATATTTGCTCATTAAGTAAGACTATTGGAGTACAAGGTGTCAAAATTTGAGAACAATCGGCCTGAAAACTCCGGAGATCCGTTAACGGTAACAGGAAGCATTTACATTTTTATTTATATAGATTAGCAAACTAAAATTTTGAGCTCAGAGTCAATCATTAGAATTTTGCGTTTAGATCTAGAGACGGATTGCTTCTCGTATGGAAAATTATATGCTGCGTTTTCTAGAGTCGGCAAACCAGACAATCTCTATATCTACACAGAACAAAAAATATTGCATACCTACAAGTATTGTGAAACTAAACATATCAGATGTGGACGAAAACTGAAAGATGTTAAATAAAGCCATGACAATAATTGTAAACCAGAAATACTAAAAGCCAAGTGGTGTGACATAGTTTTAGAGGGACGAAAAACATGTTTATCACCAAAATGCTCCAATCCACAAACAAACAGCAAAGAACAGCAAAGATGACGCAGCAACAGCAACAGTTCGGAGTTCCAAGTGTTCCAGATGGACAGTTCAAAGCGACACAACAGTAGAAATATCGGGCAATTCACTTGAACAGTATTCTTCTCTATTATTGACAAAGGAAAGAATAACCCAGTGATTAATTTGTCTGGATCTTCTCTGATAATTGTTCGTTATGAAGAAACACTCTTTATCAATCAATAAAACATTCCTCAACAGCATTCATCTCTGTTACACAAGACATAAAAAACCTTTTCACAATTATTGCTGATCTAGCCTAATCACAATAGCAAGAATCAGTCTTCAATCTAACCAAACCACAAATTAATTACAAAGTATCAGTTTTTTTCCCAATACTAGAAACATGCGCTTTCTCTTTTCTTTCTTTCCACTTGACCACACTGAGCTACAGCAATGCGTGTATAAAAACATGCGCGTATTCGAATGCAAAGTTGTGTCAAAATTCCAAAGCAATAGAAAAGAACTTTTCGATAAGATTTTGAATTCATAGATAAAGCGCGTATTTAAGAATTTTCAGAAGTTTAAGATCTTGAACAAACGAATATTCGCGTTTTCCTTTAAATAGATTAGCTGGAGCCGGACAGGCGAAGTGTGGCCAGCCCCTATAAACTAGCTAGATTGGTCACATGAAGCGTGGCCGGGTCCAGCTGGTTCATAATAGAAAAAAAAAAAAGCAAAAAAAAAAAATGCCTGATTCTTAATAATAAAGTGTGATCAAGATGCATACTTGAATTAAAGAATTTATTTCTCGTTTATTATTTATGCTATGGCTAATATTCCAGGCATTTTCATGGTCATTGTGAGTTTCGGCATCCCTATTAATTTGACAAAAATTCTAATTTTCCTCGAAGAGAACTAGAAGGAATTAGGAGTTCTTGTATATCATACACATAATCATTTGCAACTGTCAACTTCCATTTGTGCCCATTTTTTCAACTTACCAGTAGTTTAATCCTTTTCAGGAAAGAGAATTGGGACCGAAGTGCATGCTGATAATTTTATTGGTTATTCTCTTTTCAGTAGTGTCATTTTTCCAGGATTTACTTTATCAACCTTAATAAACTGTATTGAAAGACTGACTTTCGTTCTGGAAACGATCTCACAATGATAATGAGCCAGGAAATGAAAGAGTTCGTAGGTCTTCGCGATATACTAAAAATGATTAATATATATGCTCAATTTCCAATTATACCTGGAGTTGCAAATCCTGCATCGAAAATGTTTGCGAGCGGTAATACATCAAATTCATAAATTATTGAGCTAAAAGCAGTATTTCACCCAATTATTTCCATTATTTATGATAATAGGACTGTCTATCGAGGAAGCCTTCAAGTTTAGCTAGCATCAGCATCAATGCGGAAAAAAAGAAAATAATGAAACGGACATCATATCACTATCTCATAACACAATCTAATTCAATCAAGAAATGGTCTTTATTTTTTAAATCTCGCGTTTTTTTTTTTCTTCAAGAAAGTGGATGAACTAACCAAAATTAAATTTGAAAAAAGGAGAGGAGAAAGGAAGAAAAAAGCGATATGAGGGAAAAACAACTTATTTTGATAAATTTCCTAGCATTTCTACCTTTCTCTTCGCTGCTTTCCTTCCCTTCTCTGTTCTGTGAATAGATTGGACGGCTTCACCAAATTTTATTATCCGTTATTCATGAATTGTCAGTATTTCCTTCTCCTTATTGCACTGGGGCTTTCTTGGCATTCTCAAAGCGTCTAACCACTAAATGATTGGACATTTTCTCACATATTTGTAGGCCATATTTTCATCGCGTATATTTATACATGTGTGTGTGTTTGTGTTTGCGAAGATAATCGGTTTACTTCTAGTTGGAAGGAAGCTTAGCAGCATAGTATCACCAGGTGATAGGCCTGTTATGAATATAACAATCATTTGTGAACAGACCTGCATACATATAACAACTCATTAAGTTCTATCTGGCCTGAATTTATAGAGCAAAAATATCAATCAATGACATCTAAGCACTGTTCTGCGTATCAGGCATCATTCGAAAGCTCAACTCAGAATGGAAATGAAATGTCTGTTAATGTCAACGAAACGGCAACAAAACTAAGAGTGGGAAGGAAAAAATCTATACTTCGCTATCTATGCCGAGGCTCATTATACATCCCTTTGCTTCTACTCACTTCTTCATGCTAAACATATCATATCATCTATCTGACTGATGTCATCCTTTCTATTTATCCTACTCTATCACATCATTACGATCATCATCATAATCATAATCATCATCATCATCTATCTGACTGATGTCATCCTTTCTATTTATCCTACTCTATCACATCGTTACGATCATCATCATCATCATCAGAATCATCATCTCATCATCAATCATCATCATCATCATCATCAATCATCATCGTCATCATCAATCATCATCATCATCATCATCATCATCATCATCAATCATCATCATCATCATCAATCATCATCATCAATCATCATCATCAATCATCATCATCATCATCATCATCATCATCGTCATCAATCATCATCATCATCATCAATCATCATCATCAATCATCATCATCAATCATCATCATCA
>KZ271528.1:196787-243968 GCA_002249935.1 Onchocerca flexuosa
ATATATAGTCGATTTTAGTGATACTTTTAAGTGCTGTTAAACAGTCTTTATTTTTGCAATCCTTTTTGTGAAATTTTTATGAAATTTTATTTGAAAAAAAAAAAAAAGTTTTCAATAATCCGTAAATGTCGGCATTGTCAATGGTTATTCATTCTCGAAATTTATTTCTTGTTAACAGTAGTTAATAATAATCCAAACTTATGAAACGTTCAAGTTTCATACCTACAGAAATTCAACGCTTTTTATGTCTAATTCAAAATGAACTTTATTTAGCTTAAAAAAAAAAACTTTTTTCACTATCAAAAGCTATTTTAAAAATCAGAAATTTCAATTTCTAATTCAAAACAAAACAAAAAGCAAAAGAAATTGCTGTTTATTTAATTGTGAAAATAAATTTTTTTAAAAACGAGAATTATTGTAAAATTTAAAAAGTACATTTAAAAATTGCCGTTTTTTTTAATGAAGTATTTTTGAAAATGGGAATAACTAAATTAAAAGTGTGAATAATATATGTAAAATGGAAAAATAAAAAATAAGAAATGGAAGAAGTAATTCTTATTCGATAGCTTGCTTCATATTTCATGAAATTTTATGCGATAAATTTGTGGGACAGAAATCGGCGAAAGCGGAATGAGGTAGAAGTCAAAGGAAAAAGAAATAAAAATATTTTATTATCAATAACAATCAAAAATAAAATGAAAAGAAAGAGAAAAAAAATTCGATTCAAATTTGATGGAAGCGAATTATAAGCATAAAAGGAGATTTTGTTTTTGTTTTACTACTTTTTTTTAATTTTCTTTTCTTTAATTTTAAAAATGATAGAATGGGAAAGAAAGGGAAAAAAATTTAGAAGAAATGAAAAGTTTTTATAGAAAAAAAGGAAAAAGAAAGAGAAAAGAAAAGAATAAAATGATAATATTTCTGTTTCATTGCAGGAAGTTACTATTATATTAATTAGTTTTTACAGTTTTTAGAATAGTTATGGTAATAATTGGAGATTATAAATTGTAGTTTTATGAGATTTAATTAATTCTATTTGAAAAGTTATGGCAACTAGTTTTTTATAACAATAGTTAAAAATGGTTGCTTAAAGGCCAGAAAAAAAATTGGATATCATAAAAAAGTAATCATTGCAATAAATTAAACACTTTTCAGTTACCAAATTAATGAATAGTTGGAGTGTTTATATGCATTAATCAATTCATGAAATGAAAACGAACAAATGGCATACATAAATGAATTTTTTATAACTATTTCAAGGAAAAAATTCAACATTTAAATGCTTGGAAAATTGCTACAAAAAGAGAAACTAATCGCCGTATGTAAATTTTCTCATCCGCATGCATTTATATAACTTGGTAATGAAATTTTTGTCATTAGTTAATTATTACTGACATTTAATTAAAAAATGTAAAATAATTTGAATACTTGAATACTATATATTATAATTATATAGTTACAATGTAACTATATAATTGTTTTTACATGTCTCATTATAATATATGTGCAAAATCTAGTAGTGTTACTTTTGTCATAATTTGATTATTAATATTTGAATGAAACATATAGAATAACTTGAATACTTAAATATTACGTTCATAATTATATTATAATTGCACAAATATTTTTGCATATCTAATAATTTATTTGCCTATGTATACGTAGATTATTTGTGATATTTTCGTCACAAGTTGTTTATTAGCAAAATTTGAATGAAGAGCAGAGAATAGCTGAAATACTTGATTAATACTCTGGCATGCATGCATGCATACATAATCGTAGCTTTATCAAATGATTATCATTTAATTTTTAGGCTTTTTATTTATCACAAACATAATATATTTCCACTCTGTGGATATAATCTGCGAAAGCTTTGCGCCCATTGTTACTAACGCTATAAAATAGGAAATGCATGGAAAATATGATTGAATAAGGTCGACGACTTCTTGATGCGAAAAGTCTTAATCTATCGGGTATTATATGGCTTTGGCTCCCATAACGAGATTTAGCTTTCAATAAAGAAAGAAAAAGGCTCAGTGTGGCACAAAATTGACAATCATTTGCAATGCGATAGTACGAATGATGAAAATATCAATACTTGACCTAATTTTATGCAAATTTTACGGATTTTGAGGACAAGGACAAAATCAAAGCACTAATTTCAGTCATTCGGAAAAGATTTCACTTTCCGATGCATAAAAGAAAAAGAAATTTTCGATTGAAGAAAAAAAGCATGTATATATGCATTAGGGAATTAAAGGAAATGCAAATCAAGGCATTGATTTTCTCTTTTTTTTTTTTTTTTCTTTTCCATTTTTTTAAAATTTTTCCAGCCAACTTTCAACTGATAATTTTTTGGTTTTTTTGAAAATTTTGGAAAATTTTTAGAATTACTGCTCCATTTTTATGTATGTTAAATATTATATTAGCAATAATTTTATCTTTTCTTTTTTGCATTCCACAAATTGTTTATTCTTGTGACACTGTTTTGTCTTGTTTTTTATGCTCAATTCCATAATGATAAAATCTGATCTAATATTGATAATCTCATTTTAGGATAAATTTCCGGTATAACAAAATAATCAACATTTGTTCCAGCTTTAGAGCAAAAACATCCCTCCTCTCTAAAAAAAAAAAAAAAAAAAAAACATTCTTCCCCTCTAAAATAAAATATAATCCCGATGTAACAAAATAATCAATATCCATTCCAGTTTTAGGGTTAATTTAATCCCGACAATGATCAAATAATCAATATTTATTCCCAGTTCTTTGAATTGATCGTCTCTCATGAATATTCAAATACAACAAATCTATATCCAGTTAATTACTTTTTCGAAAACTAACTAATCATTTTAATTAATCAACGAAAATTCCTTTTAATTAAGTTTCTGATGTTTCGCTTTAGGTGGTAAAAGAGGAGAAAAAAGACAGAAGACAAACCTGCTAATAGTAAAAGAAATCAGTAACTTCCAATACTTTTGCGGTTACTTTTTTTTTTAATAGAGAAGAGATTTTTGTAATCAGAGAGGGAGAGAGAGAGAGGGGTGGAGAAAAAATGTGGGGAGAAAAAGTTACATAACATTTTTTTTATCCTCAAATACGGCGTTGCAATTTACTTTTTTTTTCTTTGTTTTTTTTTTTTTTTTTAAATATATTAAATAATTAGTGAATTTTTCAAATTTTCTATAATTTAAATTTCGAAAAGAAGTTATGTTTCTAACTTTTCAAATTTAAATTTTTCTAAATTTTGAAAAGTAAACATATTTGTTCTTGACAATTCTTGTTGCTAAAATTTATCAAAATTTCTCCTATGAATATAATATAATTTTGCTGGGAATTTACTAATCAAAATTAGTGAGAAACAAAAAAGGAAAGAGAAAATAAAAACAATAAAAAAAAAATCCGGAACGAATCGGAATTTTAGTTTAGTTTGATTTCCGTTTTTCAATCCTATCGATTTTTTTTGGATGTGGAAAAATAAATTAATTTAATCCTACTACAAATAAAACTATCCGTCGAAAAATTATTATGATCATCGCATAAATTAAAATTTATCTAATTAAAAAAAAAATACTTTTTTATCTTTAAAACCAAAAAAAAAAAATGATAGATATAATTCAATGATATTATTGAGAGGACTGAAATCTCTTTATTCAACAATAAAAGTTTAAATTTAAAAATACTGTAACCAAAATTCTCAAAATAATTAAAATGTTTGCTAATAAAAAAAAAAAAAAAACAAAAACAGACAAAACATAAACAAACAAGAATGAGGAAGGAAAACATGAACTACTTCTTGAGTAATAATTCTTAGCCAACTTATTAAAAATTTTGAAACAACCAAAGTTTGCCAATGATAATATTAATAACAACAATACTAATAACAATGGTAGTGGCAATAATATTAACTAATAATAATAATGAAAACGATAACAATAGTAATAATAATAACGGAACTAATAACAACAATAATTAATAATGATCAGTAATAATCAATAACTCTTAATTAACGGAAAAAATCAAAAATGCACAAATTTTCAAAATAACTCGCAAAACTCATTGTAATATAATATTTTAATTACCGATTGTTGATAATAATTCTAGAAGTTTCAAAAACTTTCAGAAATCTTGAAGTTTTCAAAAGCAGTCAAGAAAAAAAAAATGACTGAAAAAGGAAAAAACTTCTATTTGTAAAATTCATCAGTACTTATATATCTTTTTTACAGATTTATGATCAACTAAATTGATGAAAAAATTTAGGCTCATATGAGAATAATTCATAGTAAATGACAAAAAATTTGAATAGCTTCGACATTTCTCAATATGATTTATGGAAGTTTAAGAAAATTTATTCATGAATTCCTTCTTAACCCAAATTTTTTCCCATTTTCACCACTCTTTTTTTTGTTTTTCATGTCACTTATTTGCTTTAATTTTCTATTTTAACAAAAGTTTCATTACAATTTTTAGTTTGACAAATGGACACACTGTTATTTGTTCTTGCAAGTATGAAACGAATATTTAATTCCTAAATTAAATTAAATTTTTTTGATTTTTTTTATGTTGTTTAATTTAATTAAATTTTTATTTTTTTTTTAAATGTTAAATGTGTCTATTTGTCAAACTAAAAAATGTAATGAAACTTTAAAATAAAATAGAAAATAAAAGCAAATAAGTCACATGGAAAATAAAAAAAACGGTGGTAAAAAATTAGTGTGTTTTGATTCTTTCATGTTAAAGGGTCTTAATATTGCAGAATTTAATTGCTTGAATCCCATATTTTAAATCATTGTTTTTATAAAATTTAAGAATTTCAAACGATTAATTTCAAATTTCACTAAATTCTTGCATTCCTTTTCTCTTTTTACATTGAGGAAATTCCCATTGTTTACACAATTGTTTGCATAGTAAAAGAATTCATTTGACTTGTAAAAAAACAATCTGATAAATTAGCACCATCAATGAATATCATATTGAGAAATAAACTTGAAATGAAAGATCTGATTACAAACGCTGGAACTTTCTGATTTAGACATATTTCAAGTTCCTTATTTACGAACCTGTTAAATTCATAAGTTGAAATAAAGAGAAAGAGAAAGAAAATGAAAAGAAAGAAAAGAAAAGGAAAAAAGGAAATGTTATGTCAAAAAAATTAATATATCTATTAATATAAAATATGATAACTTGAAATATTAATCAAAAGTTAATATTAAATAAAGCGTACATACATAAAAGTTAATCAAATATAGATCAAATAAAGAATTTCCACATAAAATCATAAAAAATATTGAGCACAGCAATAACAGATATATAGAATTAAGGTTAAAGATTTTCAGATTTCATAAGTGAAAAAATTCGCAAAATTTCTAAAATTCTAAAAATATTTAAATTCGAAAATTCGTAAATATAATATTGAGTAATATATAGAATAAAATTCAACAATATCAAACAGAATCAAACAATAAACGAGATTTCGGATCCGGAAAACTTATACTCCATGGTGTTTCCAAACAACTCGGTAAATTGCTAACGTTAACTTCCGAGCAAAAATCTACACGACGAAAGTATTTGGATATTATTTCGTCATCAATATTCCTATCATTTGTTGAAAATATTATAAATTTTATAGAACTAATGATAATACTAGTATCAGCTTCCATATGGATGAATTTAGCGGTCCATTCACCAGGTGTAGTTTCATTTGAAAATAATTCTGCGTATTGGCCACCATATATGGAATCATACGAATTCATTTTTGTCCGCTTAACAAGGAAGTTTGAGGGATTCTTCCATTCCACGATTATTTGCGGACTAGTAAAATTCTGATGAACAGAGGTTAATAACCATTCAATTCGTCGCCATTGCAATTTCGCATAAATCGTATCTTCCTAAATTATATTCAATAAACTATCCCACTGATTTTTCTAACACATGTGATCAATATTTATCTCAAAAGTATAAACTTAATACAGGATAATACGATTTCAAGATATGCAAATAAAGATAAATTTGAATAACTTTTGGATAATTATCAATCGTATCACTAATATTCAAGCAATTTGGTGATGATACTCAACGACTGCATTTTAAACATGCAAACAATAAATGACTACAAATGAAATGAAATAATTTTAATATTAATCATAAACGAAATAGTGATATAACAACAGCAACTAATAATAACATGGAAAACAACTTAAATCAGCGAAGAATTTTCGTCTTTACATAAAAGGAAATGAAAAAAAAGAAAAGAACCTCCGATAAAACATTATGATATTTCCGGAAAATTTCTTCTTTAAAATCAAAGTCAGAACCAATTTCGAGATTTTCCAATTCATAACCATCTACAGTTGTATCCATAAATTTCACCGGATTGATTGATTCTACTAGTATTTGAATAAATTCCATCTCATTATTTTTACATATGTAAGATGATCTGTATATGTTTTTAATACGTGCTTCATCGCTTTCTTTGTGAGCAGTAATAGATGATAGATTTCCAAATATGCAATCTCGATTTTTTTGATATGGTAGTAATGCACGAGCAAAGCTTTCCAGCAACACTAAAAAATCTAATTTTTATCAAAATCTAACTTAGATTATAAACATTTCAACTTTTTAATGAAAATTTCTATAGACCTATTTGTCAACACTAAGTGCAAACAATCGAAAAAAATAACTCATAAGCATCGGAAGCGAATGTCCCCATTTCGTGCCATTCCGTAGTAAGCATGAAATAAAAAAGCTAAGCACTTAAAATTATGCTATATGTATTTAACAACAATCGATTTAGTTACTTTATGGCAAAATTTCAAAAATATAAAAATTTGGGAATCTAAAGTTCCCAAATTGAAAATCATTTAATCAACACTGAAGCAGAAAATTCCTAAGAAATATTTTATAAGATCGCATTATTATATTAAATCAATCGCAGATTCACTGTATTGAATTTACGAAGGAGTATGTTATCGCAAAATATCATCAATGGCATGATTAAAAGATGAATTTAAGGAAACAGTTAAAAAGTAAACAATATGAGCTCTTTTTAAAGTATATAAATAGTGCTATATTGATAAATTATGTTACAATTTAATAATACAAAAAATCCAAGGTATTATCATTACTATTATTATGAGGAAATCAATAATCTTTCAACTATTTAGCTCTTTTTTTCAGAAAACTTTTTCAATTTCTAATAATAAAGATAACCCGATTGATCGAGTGGCGATAAATAAACATTTATCCAAGATTTGTTAAATGATGGATGATCGCTAACACTAATACCATCGATAAATCGTAATGCTTGCGCTTCAGCAGTGGCAATAGCTTGCTGACTTATCATTGAATCAAATTTCCGACCAAAAAATACTACCCTTCTTTTTACAGTCTGCAAATTATTTGCTATTTTAAAGAATATTGGATTCACCATTTTCGCTAAAAAAAACGATTTGATCATTCTATCCGATAAAATCATAAAATTAAATTCATGCAAAACAATACTTCAACTGAAAATTTCGAAATATCAGGAAACCGAAAATTAAGAGGTGAACAACCACACCAATCGACAATCTTCTTCAAACCTGCACAGCGACAACCTTGTCGACGTTTCCAATTTGTTAAATGCAAATTTCCTTTCACCACTTGCGTGCAAAATTTCGAATTAGCTGCTAGCTGCAGTTATTTGATTTGTTCATTAATATAATTATTCCAAAGCATCCACATAAAATCAATAAACTTAATAATACTCTAATAATGAAATTCCACACTTCTCCGGAATTATATTAATAAGAAACTCTATCAATATCAAAAAAAGTACAGAAATCGATAGAAAGATAATTAAGATAAGACTAAGAAAGTTACTTCAAATTCTGTTAAAATTACTTTATAAAGTTATTGGAAAAAATAAAGTTTTTTGAATGTTTATCCTTGTTAGCTAAGCAGAACTGACTCAACAGAAATCGACTTTTTTATAATTATTTTTGACAAATATTGTTATAAATGAAAGTAATTAATTTTGAAAAAAATAAATATTCACCTACAGTATGAAAAAAGGTTTCAGCTGGTAGCAGTACATTAGCGAAAAACTGTCGAATGTTCAGGGGTAATTCCTCATCGGATAAGATATATTCGGCAAAATCTCGGCTGATAGCAATCCAATCGGAACCACCATCCAAACGAATCGATTTTGGAAATTTTGTCCTGCATAAATTGTTTGTAGTTCTAAACTTTTGTTTTGATACAATCCATTCTTTCTTATTTGTTTCTAATTATTCGAAAATAAAATATTCTAGGACTTGTAAAATAAATTCCTCTCAATAAAATTTCTTCACGAAAAAACTTGGCATTTGTTTTTTTCACACCGTAAGAGTAGTAAATATATTTAGCAAAATTAGAACTTAAAATTACAATCCGCTTACCGACTTCCAATTTGGATCTTTAAATAGCGAGATAAAGGATTAACCGTTTCATTAGGAGCCACATTCGATTTTCACACTGCATAAATACATAATCCAGTCCTTGTTTTTGAATAAATTGAGCGGTATCATAACCATGATTGCTCAGGAAGATTCGTCCTTTATTTCTATAAATTAATTCTAATCTCGAGCAAATTAATATGAAATGATTTAGTCATTACGAGAAAATTAATTCAATTCATTAAACAAGTTGAATGAGCGCTTCCTATGTATCTGTTACATTTTTAAAATGTAGGAAATTTTCCACGAAAGATTTCCTTCATTACAATATGAGAAAGCTATCGAAAATAAAAAAAAAAAAAAATCACTGAAGAAAAAGAAGGAAGAATTCGTTAAGACAATCAAGAAGTTTGTTTGAATTCCTGAAAAACATACTTTGCTAAATGAAATTCCAATTCAACCATTGAGAGGACAGGAAAATCGCTTTCACTTAAATTTAACATGAAATCCCAGCTGGTCCAGTTTAGAGAATACAAAGCTGTTTTCAATACATCCAAAATCATAGATAATAATGTAGCACCTGCCCAAATTGTTGCATAACGTTTTTTCATCAAATAAACATTATCGAAACCAGTCTTACGAATCGTAGCAATAAATTCCTTCATCTCTGTGACGAAGAAGATAAATGATTTAAAAAAAGGAAATTAGCTGAAGGAAATAAAGAATTCAGGAAGTTATATGATCAATATTCTAACCTGGATTTACGACACCTTTCAAACTATAGAGCGATAAACATAAAGCAAATTCCCAATAGTGCTATCTTAAAATCTTATCTACAATAAGGAAAAAAAAAAGAAATTCATAGGAAGGAAAAAAGAAATATGCAAATTTCTAAAAAGGATGAATGCATAGAAATCGATAACAATCTAAAATATAAGGATTCCAAAAAATACCCTCAAACATGTATTTTTGTCGGCTATCAACGTGTATTATATAATAATGTTTTGGTGAATAAATAATACGCAACAGACGATTTACCTGAAAAAAATGCTTTAATTGACAAATTTACAAGCTAAAAAAAAAAAAAAAAAAAAAAAATGAAAAACGTAAGAACATCAGAACATCGAAATCTGTGATGCCATCAATTGCAATTAATTACTTTTTGAGATAAATTTCCTAGAAATTTATCGACTTTAAAATTATTGTACAAATCTTAAGATTTTTTTCTGCTTACCTGTCGAGTGTTTCGCCCATTTAGCTGTAAAAGAAATAAAATCTGCACATCTGGCACACTATCATCTGGTTTAGTATAATTTATTATCAACAGAGGTTTTTCTAAAAAAAAAAAAATATATATTATTATCAACAGAACTTCTTTTCTTTCAGTAGAAAAAGGGATAAAAATCATGTCATAAAAGATAATGGATGAAACAATTTTCGTCATTACCGGTTAGGATTGCACTTGTGCTCGATAATTTTTCGAAAAAAAAAATATATATATATATATAAATAAATAAATATATAAAGCAATTTCAAAAATAGAAAAAGCAATTTCAAAAATTTTATATATATATATATACTATCTCCTTGGATGCAAAGCTATAAAATTTATATTCTTATTACTATCAATTTGAATATTCCACAATCACTATAATTCCGTATGCATGTACTGATCTAATGGAAATCCTTTCTTATCTTATTTTTAATCCGACCATGTGTTTTGGTTTTTAAAATATGATTACCAATTAGGTCCTAATATTATTGTCATTAGCATTATTTTCCCTTTCCTTTAATATAGTAATTTTTCCATTTTGCTTTTAATCCTAGTTTTACTGTTAATTTAATGATCCGATTTATTCTTATTATTGTTGTTGATTTCAATTTTTCGTTCACCTTATAATTCTTTCTATTCGTTTTCTATTAATAGAAAAAATATCTTTTACAGCAACGAATAAAATAGCATATGAAAGAAAAAAATCTTTCTTAAATCATAGTAAATTCTTGCTTTTGAATAATATATCATAAAAACCTTAATTATTCATAAAGATTACTGAAATTTTACTATCAGAATCTACTTTTGAAATTCTCAATTCTTACCAATCACACCAGTATGATAAACAGCTGCTGCATTATAACCACCACAAAACGAATTATCATCATCACAGTGATATTGTTCGCATGATATATCCGGAAGTGAAAAGACATTAGTCAAAGTGTCACCGCAGAAACATTCGTTATGATATTCAATAGCTAAACAATAATCTGATAATCTATGACTTCCATAGATAAATTTCTCATTCATCCAGAAAAAGTATATGGATAGATAAACAAAACAATTTTATGAAAGATATTATGATTTTTTCCTGGAAAACTCCATATGATGTTCAGTTTATAATAAAAAAAAAAAAAAAAAAAAAAAAAAAAAAAAAAAAAAAAAAATACGATAAATAAGCAAACAAGGAGAATCCTATAGAAAGTAACCATTTGAAAAGTTAAGATTGCTTAAATGAAAAATACGACCAAACGCTAACCTGCGAAACTATAACCTGCTCGAAGACACATATTTATACAATATGACGCTGAATTATTTTTAAGATTGTACAGATGTCCATTAAGAAGGCGAGAATTTAGTGAATCTTTAAAACAACCCATATAATGACCACGTAGCTTATCATCTAAAATGATTAAATTATAAGTTATACTATTGTAACTGAACTGATTGTAACTTTCTTATTTTGACAAATTTGAACAAATAATATTTCATTTCAAACAAAAATATACTTTCAGTAATTTGAAAAACATAATTAACGGATTAATTATTTAACAATAGGTTTCCGGATGATGTTAGATATTTCTTGGACAAATAAGTTTTCTTCGGTTTGAAATATTTATAAACAAACATTTAGAAATAAGTATCTCAAACTCAGAAAATTTTTGTAACCCTGAATATTTCTAACATCTGAAATTCCTATTTACTCTATTCATTTCTCTCATTATTTTGAAATTATCAAATCTAACCATATTTCGGACAGGTATTCGAGAGTGAATCAGGTGTCACCTGATTAATATTACAAACGATATCACGAGCTTTTGCGCGACACTGCTCCGTTTTCATTCTAGATAAAGCTCTTACTATCAGTGATCCAGAAAGAAGTTCACATGACGGAAACTTGTCGACAGTAATTTGTGATTGATCTATTCCTTCATTATCAACCCAACTGTTATTCTCAAATAAAATTTATTTAATTTAAAATAGAAATTTGTCCGAAATTATTCTAAAAATAGGTTATATTTATTAATAAATTGTATTTTGACAGAAACTAATTTTACTTCGCAATTTTTTCATTTCTTTCGATTCCGTATTATTTTCATTAATTTTAATTTGGTCTATCTAAACTCAACATTAGTACTAGATTAATAACATTTCAAATTAGCAAAGTCTTCGTATAAGCAAGAAAAAAAATAGAATATTTTGGTTTTTGATTCGTTATGTTTGCAACAATATGCTAGTCTTATAAAAAAAAAAAAAAGAGAAAAAAGGAAAACAGAGAAAAAAGAAAATTAAAAATGATAAATGAAATGAAATTCACAAAAAATAGGCACAGTCATAGAGGTCCTTGGTTGGCAGCTGTACTCTACCTATTTCAATTATTTAAGGTATTGCTTGATAACTTGTTAAATTAATAATTCATTTCAAAAAACAATTGAAAAACTTATCCTTAGCGCTTATTTCTTAAATAGTAAGATAGCAATGATCTACATCTATGGTAGTACCAATATACAATTCATATTCAATAATCCGTTTCTATGATTACATAAAACTTTAATTTTAATTTCAGAATTCAATTAAAAGATTTAGACGTAAATGAAATTTCAGAATTAAATTTTAAAGATTCGAATCCAGCGCCTATATTAAAATCTAGCTTCAGAAATTCGATTGGAATTTTAAATTCAGAATTAACTTTAAATAACTTGAATATAAATTCAATTTCAAAACTGAAACTTGAACGTAATTCCAGAATAAAACTTTGGAAATTCGAATACAATATTAATTTTGAAGTTTGAATAGTAAGATTAAATTTAATTTTTATCTCAAAATAAAATCTTAAAAATTTAAAACATGAAACCTGTGGATTTATTAACTGTATAGGTAATTGCCAATCGATAAATCGTGCGATCAAGATGAGATTACAGAAAAACAAAAATAATATTATATAGCCGATTTTACGACATGTTGCGACATACCGTATCCAATACATCACTATTCCCATTATAATTTGCACCCATAAGTATCTTACCTTTTTTTTCTAATATAACTTATTTGTCTTGCAACTTCATTTATCATGTATACCTGAAATAATTCTACTTAACCTTTTATTTAACACAGTTTATAGAATTTATATTACCATAATCTTTTTTTTATGGACATGAATTTTGAAAAATAATCGGCAAAAATTGCTTCTACTTACGAAAATATCATTTAATATTTTTTTACTACCCTTCTGATTCTAAAAATAAGTTCGAGCGTATTTGTTATTTCAATTTATTTTGTACAGTATATCACTTTAAGAAATTTGCACAGTATATTATTCCGATATACATCATGTCATTCTGATAAATTTGTATAATAATTTGGTCGTTGTTCAGTCTAATTTTTAAATCTAGTCCATGAACAGCTCAATTCCCAGCGCACAACGTTCATTTATTACACGAACATCTGAAACGCTCATCTGCGATTAGACTTTCTGTATTCCAGTATCTGGGCGTTGGGATGATGACAGAAAACATTTTCTATCATGTCTGGTAAACAAAGTGTAGCATTCTTATCTTTACCGAAGCTTACTATATTTCTATTGGCATGTGGTAAAAGATACCATAGTATTTATTATCTTTGGTCAAAACTAAAGTGCCTTTAGTTTCCACTACATGCAGAATTTTCAATTTTGCTTGAGCAATATCAAACAGCGAAGAAAAATTCTCAACATGCGCAAGTGCCATTGCCAGGTGAGAGTGACGAAAATCAGAATATAGTTTTTGCCACTGCTCATGGAAACATAAGACGCAACTCTTTAGCTGACTTTCATTATACTCCAAGTAATGGAAAAATAGCAATAAAATTCGATGAAGATTAATTAATATCGGTTAAAGTATGCAGTGAAATTGATCATGTTTTGCTTTCAACAAAGCTTGGAAAAGATATCGGATTTGTCGTAAGTGATGTGCGCCAATTTAAAAGTCGTAAATTTTTCTATTTACTTAGACATATTTTCTAGTTACTTAGAAGGACTGAGGAAAAGAATCCCATATTCCATAGCTGATTTAAGGATTCTATTGTCCTGCTGTTTTGGGTGCAAACTCTTGAATATCACAGTTCACTCGAAAGTTTGAAATACTCCACGACACATTTATAATTCAAAATTTCTCAATGCTTATCATCAGGGAAGCAGTCATTTTCTATTTCAATAACTTTTAAATCGCATGTTTTTTTTTTTTTTTTTTTTCATCAGATAAACTATTGGCTGCTAAAAATATCGGAAACAGCAAATTTTCGTAGAACTGAAATAAAATTTTTGAAATAAACATCTCTACTCTATGTATGCCGTTTAATAAGGAAAAAAGGAATAAACCAAAAAAAGGATGAAAAAAAAGTAAAAAAATTCCACACATGGGGAAAAAATTCAATAAAACATGAAAAATTTTACATCAAAATCTGCTGATGAAATTATCGAATTCTTCTTTCTCCCTCCACCCTTTTTGCTCAATAATAGTACAAGAATTAAAGGGAAGTTCTTGAGTAATAATTGATAGTGCAAAAGTTATTAATTAATAATTAAAAGGAGAGAAAAAGTAATGCAGCAATTCGAGAGATGATGGAAATTAATAGATACAAAGTAACCGGATGTCGGTAGAAAAGATCGATTTAAACAATCTATTTTGGTTCGAAGGAGAGAAAAGAATTCGAATAAAATTTGAGATATAACTTTTAAAATGATAAAAAATTTAAAAATAGTACAGCACACAACTGGACTGAGAAATAGGCAATAAAAGTGAGAGAAAAAGAAATAATTCGAAACGTTCCTTTACGAAACACCGATCAAAAAAATGAAACGTAATTTCCTTCGGATTGTTAAAGTGAATTGAAACCGGTTGGTTCATCCTCGAAATGCTAAATCGTGAAATGTCCTTAGATTATGGTAGTATTTTACAGGCCTTGGGAATTATGTATTGGCCTAGCTAGGAAGGTGCGGATTGCCTGTTTCGAGTGGTCCTTTTTTTTTTCTGTCTTGCTTATTTAGTAATTTAATTAATTGTTTATTTGCTTGCTTACATGTTTACATATTTACATCTCCAAATAACTCGAAATATTCCTTCGCGAAATACTTATTAAAAAATGAAACAGGTTATTTTTATCGACTTGTCCGCTGTAGAGAATGAAAGTATGGGAGATTTTATAACTGCGAAAAAGAAAGATGATGCAGTGATATCTCTTTGTTGGGATAAGGAGAAAAATCCTACTAATTGTAGAGTTCAATCAAGTGTGAGAGATTTATCGAAATATGAGAATGAGAGTCTACTTAATAAGACATTAACCAGTATTTGAAGTGCAAAACCAGTTGGTGATTTGACAGGATAAGAAAATAAAACGAGTAGATAAATCGCTTATTGATTTAGCATCACTTATTAATAGATAAATCAATAAGTGACTTGCCTATTCACTTGTTTATTTTCTTATTCTTTCATTTATTCACTTACTCAGATAGTTACTTATATGCTTGTATAACTTTAATTTACTAACATACTTATCTAATTACTCATTAATGATGGATGCCAATAAATGGCCAGCATGCAACATGGATATCATTGCCATAGGTATGTATAATTTTGTTCATTCTTTTTTTTTTTTTGAATGTATTACTGGAAATTACGTGTAGTTTGATATCAGTGATTATAATTATAGCATTTGCGAGCTCTGTTCTTCTCTTTTATTTTTGTTGTAATTATATAATCAGAATATAATTTTTCAATTTTAATTAATCATACAAAATCTTACTTATTTGTAGATTTATTTCGTATTATATTTATTCATTCGCTTACTTATCTACTGAAATATTAATTTCTCTACATATTTTTTCCATTTCATTTATTTTTTCACTTTTGTTATTATCCCCTTGTTCTCTTACTTACTTATTTATGTATTTACACATGTGCTCTTATTTTGCCTATTTAATTATATAATGATTTTCGTAATTATCATTCACTAGAAAGAACAAGATAACTATAAAAATATAGTAATATAAATACTTATTTACTTATTTGCATGTTTACATACATGCTCCTATTTTGCCTTTTTACTTATATAAATGATTTTCATTATGTGCAATTCACTAAAAATAACTATGGAAATGTAAACATAAGGATTAAAGAATAAAAAAAAAAGGATGAAGTCATGAATTATGAGAAAACCATATTTCAAAATGATTTTGATAATAATCACAAATATAGATGAATCATTGCAAAAAAAGCTAATAGTTTAGAAATTTTTGACCATGATTTTTACTGTCTTACTTGTCATATTTCTCTTTTTATATACATTATAGCATATGTATACTTAATTCCTAATTATTGCTAGGCTTGAAATATTGATAATTTTTCACGTTTTTTGCTAATTCATTTTAGTCATAATCATGTCTTTTGACTATTACATTTTTAGTAATAAACTAGCTGAATCTGGCCACGCGGAGCGTGGTCGATCGAACTAGTCTATATAAATAAAAGTGTCAATGTTCGTTTATTCAAAATCTTAAACCTCTGAAAGTTCTTAAACACGCGCTTTATGTATATTAATTCAAAATCTCATATCGGAAAGTCCTTACCTATTGCTTTGAAATTTTGACACAACGTTGCATTCGAATACGCGCGTATTTTATACACGCATTGTTGTAGCTCAGTATGGTTAAGTGGAAAAAAAGAAAAAAGAAAACGCATGTTTCTAGTGTTGGGAAAAAAAACTGATACTTTGCAATTTTATTTGTAGTTTGGTTGAATTGGAGATTGATTCTTGCTATTATGATTTGACTAAGTCAGCAATGGATGTGAGGGGGTTCTTTGTGTCTTATGTGATAGAGATGAATGCTGTTGAGAAAGGTTTTATTGATTGGTTGTGATTCTTCGTAATAAACAATTATCAGAGAAAATCCAGGCAAACTGATCACTGGGTTATTCTTTCCTTTGTCGCTGAAGAGAAGAATACTATTCGAGTGAATTGTCATGTCGAATTAGAACCATTGGAACTCCGAACTGTTGCTATTGCTGCATCGATGTTTGTCGTTTATCTGTGAATTGAAGCGTTTTGTGGTAAACACGTTTGTCATTCCTTTGAAACTTAGTAGCGTCACTTGAGCTTTAGTATTTTTTGATCAGCGTCAAACACGACTTCGTGTTCAGCAATCACACGATTATAATCGCCTTGCATTCCGGCACAACTCGTTGACGATTATAGTTTGAGCACGCATGTTCTCATCGATACCATGATTGAAGATGTCCTTATTGCAAGGCTATGAAATTTAATGGAGAAACGAAAAGAATAAGTTGCGTCGCCAGAAAAATTAAACTGTCTTAACTTGAAAAACCGCAGATCTATTAAAAATTAGCTTGCAGGATATACTGCCGAACCAAGGCATTTCCTATCTAACATCGGGAAATACAACTCTTGCTTTCAAATGATGTCATTTGAAGCAAAAATAGTGACAAATCAATTCATGCTAACTTTCAAAATGAAAGGACAAATTTATCATAAAGCCGGCTCCCTGCTTCCGCTGCCAGATGGTTAGTATAAATCCCTACAAATGTATTTCATCGATGATAGTAGTCATGAATTGAATGCATGCTGCGGAATTCGTACCGACATAGAAAGATCCTCGTTTACCAATTGCAATAGCTTCTTCACGAAAAAAAAAACGATTTATTGCATATGTTCAAAACAGCAATTGACATGATGCCATTTTATACACTCAAGATTGTTATTCATGTTACGAAACGCTTGCTGGAGAACATGTGCGAAGATTCAATGCTCCGTCGGTAGATGAAGTTGCAAATGTTATAGTCGGAGATCAGTTCCAACCTACAGATATTGTTCTTCACCGGAGAAACAATCAATTGACAAAAATTGCAGAAACTCATCGATATTACGATGCTCTGCAATATCCAATCATTTCTTGGTATCGGCCAGTGGATATCACTTCGATCTTAAGATGATAAATCTATTCAGTGGCGAAGAAACAGAAAAGAAATGCAGCGCACTGATTATTCATACCGATTAATGATTCGAGAGAATGAAGACAATTATATTTTGAAATGCCGTCAGTGTTTCATTATCGTAGATATGTATGCAAAAATCGAAACAAAACGTTTGGTATTCATCCGTTTAAATCAGACTAAGCTTTACACTAAAGAAAATATTCATTTGCAAGATACAGTTGATAATACAACTAAAGTTGGAAAACTAACGGTTTTGTCATCTTTATATGCAGGCAGTCCAAGTCATATGCATGAGTACACGTTCAAGGTGCAGTATCATATGTTCGCCACTACGGGTGTCAGACCTATTCATTACATTCACATGCAGTTCATCCTGTGATGATATACAAAATCTCTTATTTCCTGGACAATCGCGAATGGATAGACATGATACCACAGTACATGTTTTCAGACAGAAGTTGAAATCGCTGATGGATTTCGTGGTAAAGCATGAGGTATTTGGGTCTGTGCGCTACTGAATATACTCAGTAGAATGGCAAAAGAGAGGATTGCCACATGCACATATACTAATCTGACCATATGACAAAATCACTTCAAACGAAATCGACGATGTAATATGTATTGAAATACTCGATGACTACGTCAGTAAGGATTTTTATGATATAGTGACGAAAAATCTAATACAAGGACATTGCGGTACACTGAATGCAAATTCACAATGCATGATAGACGGAAAGTGCTCTAAGCGATATTCTCGAGCATTAATATCCAACACAGCGACAGGAAACGATTATACAGAAGGAAAAAGGAAGTAAGTATATTTATACAAAAACAACGTGCCTGTTCGATGTAACGTTGTGTCAAAATCAGTGGGTAAAAACTTGAAACGTTGAGTCAAAATGAACACTGAACATTTACGACAGAGAGGCAGTCCACGAACGACCTAATATTAGAAGATATAACTCATAAATTGCTTGAAGGAAACATTTCATTACACACTATCATGACATCGACATTTCTGCGACGCAACTACATTCCCTACAAATCAAAAAGTAAACAAAATATATTTCTCACAAAGCAAAAAACAAACTAAAAGCTTAAATTACTCGCCTTATTTATTTAAAAATACGAGCCTGTTCGAACGCAATGCAACGGTACGAAAATTTCAAATCAATCAATGAAGAACTTGAAACGCTGCAGGATGTAGCCGCTGTCAATGCAGAAAGTGGGTTTGGTGAATATAAATTCTGTCCACTTATGAAGATGCGGTGTGGGGGGAGTCAACAATTCAGTCCGTTCATAAGAGCATGATGCAGGGCGGAGCCAAAAAATTCAGCCCCCTCACTTACTTTTAGTTAAAACGGACGTGATACGTGAAGAAAAGTATATTTTTATAAAAACATGCACCTACTCGATTGCAAGGTTTTGTCAAAATTCGAAAACAGTCAGTGGAGAACTTGATTCTATTTTTTTTTTTCATTATTTTATTATTATACTAATAATATTTTGTAGAGAGCCACGAGGAGCATTTACATTTTTATCCATATAGATTAGTCATAATTTTTTTCACCCTACGCATGTTAACCATATTTATGTATTACATCCATTCTTCCTTTCGTTGTTTCTGTCTCCCTTCCATTGATGAATAATTCCATATGTTAAGCATTTGAAAAAATTTTTCTTTCTTTTTTGTTAATATATTAAAATATATTAAAAATTTTGATTCATTTCTTTCCCCATATGTTTTGCATGTAATAAGCATTTCAAAATATAGATTTTATTATAATTTATTTTAGAAAAAAGACAGAAAGTTTGCATGTAATATTTAAATCTAATTATGATCAATTGATGTTATAAATGCTAATCATCACCAATTTTTATTACTACTAAGCACTGACTAATATCTCTAATTATTATAACTTTTAATTTCAAATGCTGATTTTGAGTTGTTTTAGTCCTAATTTAATTTTCATTTATTATTAAATGTAATTTTAAAACATTAATTTGATATTTTTATGATATAATCTGAATTCAATTTTAATTAATTAATTTTTTATTTGGTTTTTACATCATTTTCTTTTAATCTTTATTCCTTATATGATTCATTTATTTTGATATCTATTTTATTCCAATAGATTAAAAATTCCTAGTATATTCGGTCTTGTTTGGATATGTTCGAATAATTAATATAGTTTTAATTTGGTTCCGATTAGTCGATTTAAATTTTTTTATTGCTTAATTAATCTTTTCTTTTTTTTCAAGAACATTCAGAACATAATACATCCTATGATTATTTCAAAAATCATGTCACAGCAAGGATTACGTTCGTTCCTACGTGAAACATCGACAATATCTGAGAGATTAGCTCAGTTGAAGAAGTTATCGATCAGTATCACAGATAGTGATGATGACGTTTATGCGATGGAAAAGGAAATGCTAACGGAACGTGCTCGTCAGCTTGTATCTACTCTTACTCTCGATATGCTTGGTGCAGTATTACCGGATCGTCTTGGTTTGTTCATTTATATATTTACCAATTGTTGTTTTTTTTACAGAGATCATTTTCTGATAAATAACACGTGATATTTTTAGATTGCTAATTTAATATTAAAATTACTTTTCAAACAATACATTTGATTTTTGTTATGAAATTCTTATCTCAACATGGTACAACAATAGAAGTGTTTGAATAATGTAAACGTATAGTAGATATCACATCTCCTATAGCTTCATATCATATCTCCTATAGCTTCCATCAATTTAGAAATGTTTTTGCGATATCTTAATCTACTGCTAAGAGCACTTAGTCTGAAGAACTAATAAATAATTTAAGCGGTTAGTTTAAACAAAATGTTCGATAGATGATATGGATTTTTTTTTTTTTTTTTTTTTCTCGGATCCATATACACTGTATCTATACGTTTGATGTATATTCACATAATCAACAGTAAAGAAATAACTGGAAATGGATGTTTGGTTTCAAAAGTTGTAATTTTCTATTTCCGTTATATGATCATCCGAATATGTACGGATTTGTAAAGGTTCTTTGTGGTACTTATTAATTAATTCTTCTTTCAACACACGAAGAAGATAATGTTTGCGGATGTTACAAATGAATAATTGGATATCTCGAATAATGGTGATAATCGTTCATTTTGTTTTCCCG
Source organism: Onchocerca flexuosa (assembly GCA_002249935.1). NCBI lineage: Eukaryota > Metazoa > Nematoda > Chromadorea > Rhabditida > Onchocercidae > Onchocerca > Onchocerca flexuosa. The sequence continues at coordinate 217,626 of KZ271528.1, forward strand.
TCCAATAGAATTTCTCTTTCAGTGAAATTTAATCAGTCATTTCAATTGATATGATTTTGATATTACAGGTCTTGAATCGATGACAGCCCCAATGTATTATGCCGATATTTATGAATCCGAACATATTCATGCTTGCTTGTTTGGTTTCAAAAGTTGTGACTTTCTGTTTCCGTTACACGATCATCCGGACATGTATGGATTTTTGAAGGTTCTTCGTGGTGGTTTGTCAGTTAATTCTTATACCAAACTTTCTCGTGATGAACAAGAAGCTCTGAAAGGGATCAAATCGGACGCTCTATCAGCGAACGTTACCATTGCCAAGTATGATTTTGCTTTTTACTTTTCAAAATTTTAAAATTTCGATATTCTTTTTATCTTGTTAGTGAATACTTTACGATTGCATGTATATTTAGCACAGCATATCTTCCCTTGATGACCTTACCACACTCTCTTTCCGAGATAAGCTCCGTTTCTAACTGTTGAACTACTCATAATTAAGCAGCTAATTAAGAAATTGTATGGTTATGGTCAATCTTTCTGTTGATTTCTTGACTGGATTTCAAAAGTTTCTAAAAAATAAAAGATATGTGTGTTGACGTTTCTTTATGTGAAAATATCCAATGTTGGGAAAAAAAATCTATTGAATTTGTATATTTTGGTTTGTGGATTGAAGAGATTGGAGATTGATTCTTGTTGCTGTTGTGACTCGGCAGTGACAGCAATGGATGTCGGGAAAGTCTTGTGTGATAGAGAGGATTCATTGACTAATAGAAGAATAACTGTTGGTAACAACAATAGCAAAGAATATCCAAATAAATTGATCACTGGATTATTCTTTCTTTGTCGTGTCGATCTCTGTTGTCGAACTGTTGCTGTTGAAGTGTCACCTGGGTCGTTGTACATCTTCAATTAATAATAGTTTTTCACCTTGTTTAATTTCAAATCCGCGCTCAACAACATTTGTGGAAAATGTTGTCGAAACACTTGAAAAAACTGATTCTTCTCCAAAATCCGAACCTTATATATCCTTTCGGGGCTCCTCCTTTCCTGAATATGTTTACTTGTCAGTCCGAGCATTCTGGTAGTAAACATGTTATCGTTTTGACGGGAAACATGTTTACCCTTCTATTTATTTTTGACGGCGAACATGTTTGTCCTTTTTAGTCTATTTGAAACTGTCTTCACGCTTCTTGATTTTTAACATTCCGTGCTTATAATAAATTATCATTCGGATTTTTGCGACATCCAGTAATTTAAATAGGGAAAAGGATTGCTTATTTTTTCCCTTTTACCTATATTGCTCAAAGTTCCGTGTTTTCAATGGAATTCCATAAATATAAGCCTAAAATTTTACAGATTCGAAGGTATCAGTAATCGTTGGCATAGTGATGATTGCGTATATTTGGGTCCCAAATTTAGTAACATTCATTCGTTAACACCGCTTGAAGATGGTGTAGCATTTTTTGATTTATTAATGCCTGGTTATCATGATAAGCCATGTACCTATTTTAAAAATATTATGCAAAATCCGAAATTAAAGCAAGCATGTTTGCTGCAAAAAATTGCTGAACCAGAAGATTATTATTGTCAAGTTTTACCCTATGAAAAAATTAAGACACTTTGATCAGTAAACTTCTGACCTTAATATATTTTGCGAATTTGTAGAGTTTTTGAATATTGCACATAAATACTAGGCCTGATTTCAGCTCCTTTCTTTCATCATCATTTGATGTAATTCATTTTTGGATAATAATGTCTTCATTTTGTGATATAAATGAATTCTTTGCCTTTATGTAGGAAATGCCATAGCACTGTTGTCTAATGTTAATCGGACAGCTTGACTTCGGCCTATCTTTTGAAATTGTCCAAAATCTTCGAAACTATTTTTTCCCATGACTACACATTTATCTATTGTATATTATGAGTTGAAATCAGGCCAGAATGATTGTTTGTATGTGTGGTGCATAATTTGTTTGTTAAATAATTTCACTGTGAAACTTTTATTGGTTTATTAAATCATAGTAATTATCAAAGACTGCCCTATCATTCATAGTTTCGTTCTTCAGAAAAGGATTGGATTTACATAAATAGCTGTGAAAGGCCATATAAAACGAAAATTAGAAAGTTAAAATTATCTATTCATCTATCAAAAATCATCGTATCGTCCGATTTTGGCGATTACTATTATTATAAAATAATTGCAATCATTATTAATTAATTGATTAGAATAAAAGTTGTTAATTAAATTATTAGAATAAAAAACGACTTAAATTATTGGAATACGATAATTGCAATCATTATTAATTATATTTGCGTGGAAATAATAGTAATTGCCTAATACTACTTAAGGTATTTGATAGCTATTGTCATTATGCAAAAAACAAAAGTTTTATATTTTGGAATTTTTTCATTATTTATTGTTCATTTTCGTATTTTTATGATGATTTTTTCGCAACATTTTATAATAGTTGGTTCCTCCAAACTACTCAAAAAACTTTTGCCCACCTATTTCAATACTATATCATTAAATATATTTGCGTTATATTTATCGTTAAATGCTTACATATCAACCATATTTGCCATTATCTGAGAGATATAGTGATTTGTTGGTAATTAGTAGAAAAAAGAAAAATTTCCATTCGTATTCTAATGAAATATTGGGAAAGTAAATAGATTAATTCATATTAATAAGTTTATGATCATCTTTAAATCTTAACATTTGGTATATATTTTAATTATTTTAACATTAATTTTTTGTCCAAGTTGGAAAATTCAGGAAATTTCACCATTTGACTGAGTTTGAGAGAAGATACTCCCTGAATGATGAAAATATATTGTTGATTTATTTAATGCTTGGGCAAGTTATCTACGATTTCAAATTTTCCTTGATAGATATCCGTTGGTATCACTGTAATAATATGATAGCAAGATTCCATGCTAAATTTCCAACGTATTGACAGGATAAATAAGATAAGGAAGCATGAATAATAAGGAAGATCATTTCAATGAGTATGTGAAAGAACTGCCACGTATAAAATAAGTTAATGATAATCATTCAGATTAGTTGAATCATGCGAATGAATCATTCAGGAATTTATTCATTTACTATTTTTTAAACAGAAATAACGAGATTTTTGTAATTTTGAAACGTTTGTATATAGTTTTTTTGAAATTATGCATTTATCAAAGCATCAAATATATAGTTTGAAAATTGTTGTGAATTATTGATGGTCAAATGGATTTTCTGTATGATTTTCAAAAGAATTTAAAAGTTTTAAGCCATGAACATGCTGGATAACCGAGACATTCTGTTAATACTAATATAATCAAAAATATAATCATTAAGACACCAAAGAATATCATTATAATGAAAAGAAGACATGAAACTAAGCAACAAATACGACTGCTAGTTGATTGTATTTCTGTTTCTTCAGCTTCTCCTGCCGAAAAAAAAAAATTTAATTGAGTTTGAATTGTATATTAAAAAAAAAAAAAAAAAAAAATGTTGAGTCATTAATTGAGGTAATATTTAAAAAATTAGCATAGGGTTATGTATTAAATAAGAATAAGAAAGGCTAAATAATAACTGAGATTAGTTGGAAAAAAAAGACGACTGATGATTACTTGAATTATTGCCTACGAATCGTGTATGTTGATAAAATGAAAAGATAATCGAACTGTATTGATAAGATATTACAAATGATCACTGGTAATGAAGTAAGTGAATAATAAATAATATATTTAAAAAAGTAGGATGATAATGGAGTCATCCCTAGTTATTAAAATAAATTAATAAAGTGTATCAGATTAAGTTATGTTAAAGAATAAAGAAGATAAGAAAGTAAATTGGAATTTATAAATATCAAAATGGTAAAAGACAAATGAAAAATACGAATGAAGTTTTTGATAATGTATATTTAGTAATATGATGTGGAATTTATAAGTACGATATTAGTAATAGGGATGATTAAAGTTTGTAATTATTTGTTTCCAAACAATAAGACTTAATGAATAGTAATAATAACAACAGTATAAGACCAAATGCAATATTAGAATAATTTTTAGAAATAATCGATCATTTAAACATTATTTTGGTTTTTTTTGAATGAATCATCACATTCAAAGGGTTATTGCATGAATAAAAATTATGAAGTATAGTTCCTCACAAATAATTTTTTGAAAATGAATCTTATGATATCTTCCTTCTATTAATATTTCATTATGTAGATTCATTTTCGCTCTCAATAACTGATATGAATTAATTAGGCTTCATGTTAATTAATTATTATTATTTACATCAGTCGTAGCATGTAATGTTTTTCAGCTTCAATAGATAAATGGATGAATTAATATCTTATTCTACCGTATGTATTCTCAAAAAAAAAAAAAAAAAAGAAGAAACTCATAATTTACATTGATTACATCGTTTTCTAGAAGAGAAAAACGGGAGCATTTTTAATCTTTTTTCCCTTTTTCCTTTCCTTTCTTTTTTCTCATAGTTCTTGATACTTTTTCAGAAAATATAAAATTAGCAAAGAGCGCAAAATTATTTAATTGAATATAATACTTTTTCGCTTCTTTGCTTTATTGCCGAATTTATTTTTGAAAATTTTCGAAACTAACAATTTTGATAATTTCGTTTTGGAACGAAATAGGAAATCTTTTAACATTTTAATAACATTTTAATTTAACAATTACTACCTTGTACCTATTTAATAATATTAATCATTGTATGACTTAAAATTTGAAGACAATTCGCATTAAAAAAAAGATCTAAAAATGAATGAATAATAAACTTATTTTGAATGATTTAAATATTTAAAAAAAAGGATTTGAAAAATTTACTTTTTTTTTTTTTTCAGTCTTTAATTGATCGTTTGGCATCTGATCAGATATTAATGGTGTAGGAGTAAAATTAGATGTAGGCGAACTAAGAATAGATGGAATAGCAGGTGATGGTAGAACAGCAGGTGATGGAAATATTGGTGCTGGAAAAATACAAGAATAAATTTTTGAAAATTAATCGAATTATTCGAAATTAAAACTTTGATTTGAAAGAAAAGAATCAAATTACTATTGAATAACATTAGGCTATTATTTTTTCATTTTATCATAGAAAAAAAATTTTTTTTCGAGAAATCTATTGTAAAATGAAATTTGAAAAACAAAAAAGTTTCAACCGAATATTATGCAATGCAACATTTTTCCAAGGCATAGAACTCTTGAAAAGAATATATATTCCTATGCTAAGACGTCATTTAAAAAAAAGCTTATCATCCATTCAAATTTATCGTTACATATCTATCAATTAAACGGCTTATAATGGCATAGAGAATAACGTGAAGAGGAATCGATGTTGGAAAAAAATTCGAAAAAATTCCAGATGTTAGAAAAAAAAAATTCTTTCCTTCCCGTACATATTAAAATCATGTAGGAATCAGTAACAAATTAATGTAATGGAGAGGATAACAAACCGGCTCCAAGCGGACCCAACGCTTCATACTCATCTCCCATTATCGATTCCCCGTCTTTCCTTAAATCACCGACCGTTCAGAAACAACTACAAATAATGATATGAAGTTGTCGACAAGAGAATGTGTAATTATATGAAACACAAGTTATTACGGAGTACAATATTATGTTTCACGTTAAAATTGAAAATAAATTGTTTCCGTTATTTTGAAGTCTTTACCATTAAATTTAAATATTACTCAATTGTTTTGCAGTTTTTTGCTGATTAATCAACAGTATGACTCATCGAATTAGTATATAGTGAAATGAAGTTGTCACTTGCTATTGTTATTTTGTGGTGCACATAACTTCTGCATTACATTAACGTTCAATATAATTCGTTAATGCGCAAATCATTAATAATTTATTCGTTGACCAACCAAATATTTCGATCCCAAATTTTGAATTTTGTAAATTTACATTACATTGAAACTTTATTTCCCAATTAAAGGATTTACAGGATTAACAACTTTTATTTCACTATAAAAAAATTGAAATTTTTCTAACAAAGACGCTCTGAAAAATTTTCAACATTAACATCGAAACCTAAATCTAAACAGAATATCACTTTTATAATGCTGATATCAAAAATTTCCTCCATATCTTATAATTTTTGCACCAAAATAAACATATATGCATATCTAAACCTCTTTATGGATAAAGAAAAAGCAAAAGGTTGTAATCATATGTTAGTGATTACTGCAATATCTGGAAGAATCGAAGTTGATAAACATCGATCACTCTTTCGATCTCCCAACTGACTGTATTTTTCTAATCTTTCTTCCTTGTAGTAACTGCAAGATTTCATTTACACTTTTAATTAGCAATTTAAATAAGTGTTCGTGAACATCCGTATATTTTTTAACTTCAGATAAATATATCGGAAAAGAAAAGAAAAAAAGAAAGAAATATGACCGTAATGGAAAAAAGTAAATCCTAGCATTTGAATTTGAAATTGTTTACTTTTATTCTATCAGGTCCGATTTTCATGAAATCTTCATCGGTAAATATCGATTTATTGCTGGACTTTCTGAACTTCCGCTTACGATCTAGCACTCCATCTAAATACAAATATGTAGAAAAAATGATTGTAAAACTTGACTTATAAAAATAAAATTGCTTCAATAATATTTTTCCCTGGAAATTCTACCTATTATTACAAGCCAAAAAAAAAAATGCCCTGAAATGTATTTCCCAGCATGCTAAAATATAGCTTAATATCAAAAATTACATAATTTTCATTAAACAAATATCAGCACGAAGAAGGTTAATTTAAGGATTTCAAAAATTTTTTAAATTGTAAATACAAATGAAAAAAAAAAAAATGATAAAAGGAAAACAAACTATTTCGATCACGCAACCTACGAAGAGTCTTTTTCCGACGACGGTTACGTTCATCCATTAAACCTATCAACTGCTTGGTTTTGTCAGGATCCAATTTACAATTCGTTTCATAAATCATATATTTGATGTTACGTTTTAACAGATTCGTCTTACCTATTAAGCGACTTTCTTCTAACAGTGAAATATTCTGAAAAAGAAAACGTAAATTTCAGCAGCTAAAATTAACAGTTTAAAATAAAAAATGGAATAAAATAAAAAAACAAAAACAAAAAACTGAATAACGAAGATGATATTTAAAAAAAAAAAAAAGGATAGTTTGCAAAAAAAAGAAAAACTTAAAATCGATAAGATGGAAAAGAAAATAGTTCATAGAATAAAAAAACTTTTCATTCAACGATTTAAAGTTTATTCTTAACGTGAATTTCACAATGCAAAACTATTTGAATTTTGGCAAAAGGCCATCTAAGCTATAAACTAGCTTAGTAATTACTGTAAAGCTTTCCGATATGAAATATTCACCAAGATAAATTTCAAATACTTAATGAAGAAAAAAGTGAAAAATGAAAGAAATAAATCACCTTTAAAGTTTTACATTTAAGAATATTGATATCAGAAGAGATAAGCAATAAGATTGAAAGTTGAGGAGAGAAAAATTTCTTACTCTCCCATTAGATAGCTAATTGCTATTGTGCAAACTGGTATTACCTTAGCAGTTTTTTTCCCATTATAGTTCAGTATATTTCGCCTCTGCATATTAGAATTTATGATGATATCATCTGATTCTGGATCATATTCTGAAGTGGTGGCAACGGCGGTAAGTTGCTGACGATCTCGTTCTGCCTTCGAAGGTCTTACTGATTTCCGCACAGTTTCCATACTTCTTATCCTATCATCTAAAAATAAAGAAACTTCAAAATGTAAAAATAAATAAATAAAGCAATTTAGAACATCCCCATAAAATGTTATGGAAATGTGACACGTCCCGGAATGGAACTTCTCCCAAATTATTACAATTACTGCTCGAAACCAGACCAAAATTACATCCAATAATAAACTCTCTAATCTATCCATTTTTTCCTTGAAATAAAAATAAAAATTAACAAACCAGCATTCGTAAGCTTGATAGCTTCCTTCAGTAATTTCATCGACATTTTCACCAAACTTCAATTCCACCGTCAATGCGCGCTAAATTTTATGCCACTTTGAAATCAGCAGAAAATAACCCACGACAACACACACTGGATATATGTAAAAAACAACAGCACCTAACATTAATAGCTTATAATCCCATCCCCAGTATACCAGAAAAATTTTAAACGCTTAAAATTTGAACTCAAAAATAACCTATACCGACATGAATCACAAAAATCCTCCAAAAATAAATAACATATCCCAAGCAGAACAAATCAAACCACAGACCATATATCTGCTCAGCGAAAAACATGAACCATCTTCTATCTACCCTATTTTTTTTTTTTTTTTTTTGACATTAACCGACCTCACAGATGGCAAATTAATTATACATTTCTTCAAATAGAGAAGTGAAATCAATTTCTGGGATAATAAATATTGACATCTTTCATATGTCATAAGATTAATTTGCTTTAAAACAAAAATTAAATCAACAAATTTATTTCAATACATGAATATTCCAAATACTTTCAAATATGCAGCAATTTAAATTGTTGAAATATCTGTCAAGATCATTCGATAAAACTCCATCTTTATGCAGCATTCGAATTTGGCCCACGCTTTCTACCTATTCCACTAACAGCTATGTTGACAAACCGCCTGTTATATTGGATACGACGAGCCGCTCGGCCTGAAAGTTTTAAATGAGATGTATTAAAACAAACAACGATTAACAAATATAACTATGGAAGAAATATCAGCAAATGTAGTCACTCGAAAAATGATTTCAATACACTATTAACTAATATGAAGCTTTAGAATTAAATTTGAAATTTAAAAATAAAATCTCACCAGTCTTCTTCTTTTTCTTTTCCTGTTTTTCAACCTTTGGGGTTTGAGCTCGCACTTTTCCTGCACGTGCTAACGAACCATGCACTTTGCCTTAAACAAAATCGGGAATTTCAGCCATTTTGATAATTGAAAAACTTACAATGCTCACAAACTTTCCAGATGAAAAAGTGATTAAAATACTCTTGATCTTTAGGCAAAATAAAGAGAAGGGAAAAGATAACAAAATATCGTCGTGAACAGTACTAGCATTTTAATAAAAATCACAGAACTGAATAACCTCCAAGAAGTCGGTATGACACATCAATACTCGCTTCATCACATATTCCAAAATTCACAAGTGGTGCTTTATCATCATCCAAAATTCTGGTACCGCACATCAAAAGTGCATCATCTACACGTAACAATGTCTAAAAAATAAAAAAAGAAAGCTTTCATTGAATGTAAACTGTCATTATTCTCGCCCAATCGGTTGCTAGATGCTAACTTATTGCTTCCAAAAGATAATACCGCGGGTCAATTAAATCTTATTTAATGTAACAACAAAAATCACTGACTGAAACTTCTTTGTTTCTGTAAAACAACAGAAGTATTCCTGTATTTCTTGACTGCTATTTCAACACATAAAATTAATAACCCTTTTGCCCGATTTTTCGAAAATTTCGAATGATTCTATAATTGTTTTGGAGCTTAACGGCTTCATCAAAATGATTAATTAAGTTTTAGAAAATGAAAGCTCCGTAATCCTTATAATCGTCATAATATTAACCAACCCTACATTAAATTGCAATATATACTCTTGATGAGCGTAATAAAAGAATGAAAATAGCGAAATCAATCTTAATCATTCAAAATATCCCTCTTAAAGATGACAAAACGAACCTTTAGCTCAGCTACTGTACTTGTCTCCGGAATACATAACGATTGCACTTCATCATCGATGCCTCTTATAAATATCTGCATTATTCTGTCTTTTTTTCTTAAACAGTCTCGGTAAAGCAAACAAACCTGCAAACAAAGAGAAAAGAAAACTTAAGGAAACTTCACTGCATTAGTTCCTTTCCGGAGTTTTAACACATACAAAAGATTGTATCAGGAATAAATCGATCTCCCGTTGATATATCGTCTTTATATCAAACATCCAACACTCTTGAAATGAACATCGGACTTAAAAACAAATTACAAAAAAAATCTGATCACTGATGAATAAAACATCGAATAAGTATTCTTTACTGCAGCATAACATATACTGGACAGCAATATCTAGATGACATCAAAATTCTAGATGACATCAAAATAAAATGAGATAAATATCCAAGAAGTTTTGAGACAAACTAACTGAAGAGCATATGAAATATATCAAACTTCAGAACTTTCGAGGTAAAGGTCGATCTCTGAAACTTAAATTAATTTCATAATTAGTAATTAGTCTCTGTGTTTTTGAAATTTCAAGATAATCCCAGAAGCGATCTTTTCGATTTAGATAGAAGCTATGACCAATAATTTTGAAGAAAATGTCATCTTATATTAGCGAGTAGAAATAAAAATGATAGCATTACCGGAACTTTACCCCAAGCACAGATTCAATACGATAGATAAGACAAAGACAGCTCAGGTCACCACCGGAAAAATTTAGGCCGACCCGACCAAACGTCAGCTTACATTACAATGATGTTTGGGGTTCGCTTCGTTGAGTCGGAATGCAATTCGACGTGCCGGCACATAATTTTTTACGAGTGGAATTTATGCGACTCACTCGGAGGATGAGAATAAACTTTTCGGGCAGTCGAGAGAGAGAAGTATTGTTCCAACATAATTTTATGCCATTGGATAAAATTGTCATATCATTTCAGATTTATACGATTGAATAAAATTGCCATATCATTTCGGATGTTGATTCAGAATTAAGTGTTAGGAAGTAGACAAAGAAAAATTTATAGTTTGGCAAAAGAAAGACAAAAATTTTCTTCGTATCGGAAAGTTTTTATGTTGAGATGATAAAAACGAATGCTTCAGTAAAAAGTTTTACTGGTTGATGGAAGAATGATTCCTTTTAACAAGGAATTGTTAGAGAATATCCAAACAAATTGATCTCTGGATTATTCCTTCCTTTTTCACTCGTAAAGAAGAATAGAACTCCTTGATTGCGATTTGCTACTGTTGCTGCATCGATCTGTATCGCTGTGTTGGTAGAAAAACTCCGAGCTCGAATCTGAACTTTCTGCTCCAAAACCAGTCCTTTTAAATCCTTTCGGGGCTTCTCCTCCTTACCTGATCTCGAACGTGTCGCCTCATGATTGGTCGATCTCACTTTGTTTATTTGTTAATCAGAGCGTTTTGGCGGTAAACATGTTTGTTTATCCATTTGACGATAAACATGTTTATTTTTTTGAAACTATCTTCGCGCTACTTGACCTTCAACATTCCTTTTGTTTACAATAATTACATCTTCTCCAAAGAATTTGGAAGATGTAGCGAAAAATGTTTTGTTTCTGCTTTAATTCATTGTTGGTAGCACTCGTGGTTCGTAGAACAGTGGAATGTTTTTGTTCAATTTTTTGCCTTGGTTTCTCAAATTTGGTGCCGAATTCTTGGATTCTCGGTGTTTTTAATTTCTAGGAGATATTTATTAATCCACTGAAGAGTTTTCCATTTCCTGCTATCATAGATCCAAGTTCTATATAGATCGAGAATCCTGACTTTAGATGTCGGACTTTTCCTAGCTGGATAAATTTGAAGTGGTCATTTTTGCCGATGGGTATAACATGCTGTTTCCAACAACTCTAGGCCATCCAGTTGGTCTTGATCTATCTTTGACAATAGATCATACTTATTTAAGTTAACTAATTGTAATTTGTTTGTCAAGTAGTCCATCATATTGGCCTCAAATCTTATAATTTTCTTTCAATTCTTACTCCAATTTCTGTTTTGTTTAAGACACAATTTTGGTAATTTATCAAATGAGACAATGTGTAATTCTTTCTCGTTACCTTGCTGATTAAGTCCATAAGCTAAATCCTTGGAAATAAAGAATTGCGTGATGAAGAAAAATTGGTCAAATACAATGAATATATCTAGACTTGATTTATGTTAATTTGTACGTTACAGTCATGTATAACACAAATAACAGCGGTAATATTATTTTATAATACATACGAAATTGATCACCAAGTATATTTTACAGTAGCTTAAGAATTAACCATTAAACTTCAGAAAAAAACTAGTCATCTGCACGGAATTTTTCTGAAAAAAGTATTTACATAATAGAAAATGTTAAGCAAATGTTATATCACTTCCAGCATTATCTAATTTCAAATTTCGACATTACTTATTTTATTCATATTAATCAGTGAAGCAAGAAATAAAGCCTATTTTCTCAAGAAATAAAGAGGAGAGTAAATGATGGGTGATAAACAGGACTATTCATAATTTGTACATCATAGGTATTACCCAATTCTGAGTATCAAAAAAAAAAAAAAATTACTGATTTTTGATTTTTTCCATATTTGAAAAATTATTTTGGGCAACGTAAGGGTTATAGAAGCGATTATATTATATCTGTTAGTATAAAAATACAGAACTAATCCATCTAATTAACTTAATTCATCTAATACAAATAACTAATCAGAAGGTATTACTTTGCCAAAAGAATAAAACATGCAAAACTGGCTCTAAACATTTCGAAATATATGCAAAAATATCATATACTAAAGCTTTCACCACATCCGCAAGTACTCTTGATATTCGGATTGCGAAAAACGAATTCAGATGATAGTCGATCTTCCACATAATCCATTTCACTACCTAATAACGTTAGCTGCGCTTTTGGATCAATCCATAAACGTGCACCATCCTCAAAATCAATTTGATAACTTATAACCAAAGATTAAGAGAAGCTCTAATTTAAGAGACAGAAACTTTTAAGCCGGAAGATTCCAATTAGAAAACTTATATCAACTTTATTTGTGCATGATCAAATGGCACTTCACAGCAACATGCATGTTAGGCCTAACCAATGCGATCGTGCTAAATGAACCGATACAAATGAATTACGAAAGATTCATTAAATAATTGAGTTCAGTAAAAATCGTAACAAAATCATCAACGTTTACCTGCACAACCTCTTCATCAAATTTTGCCTTATGTTGGGCATAATCGAGTGTATAAGTCAATCCATTACAACCACGCTGCCTTACGCTTATCTGCAATAAATACTTTTCACATGCCTTCCCGCAGTACGAATTGTTATTTTCACAATTTTTGCATTAAAAATATCAACACAAACATTAATTTGAATGAAAACAATTTTAAAATCTTCAAACTGCTGGACCAGAAAATTTCGCAAGATACTGGCTCTTTACAATTTACGTTTATTTACAGAAAATCTACATTAAATTAAATTATGAATAGAACTTCACATATTTATTTGCCTCAGTCATGAATATAACATAAAGTGCTATACTTTCCTATTCATTCGCATATTTTTTTTTCAAAAAAAAGAAAAATTGACATTTTATTCCACTACCAGATATTCAAAATTTGTTAACCATCGAATGTCACCAACAACAGAATAACTGAACATATAAATCTTTAAATCAAACCATTTACCTTTTCTAGCCACATTCCAAAATATTTCTTTCGATCTGCTTGCAGAAATTTCTAAAACTAGCCTTTACTATTCTACATGGAGAATATCAAGTGGTGAAACAAATAAAAACATACTTTTAACGCTGTCGTTTCCGGTTGTTTGCTTAGCAAATATTTTACACGCTTCACAGCTTCAGGTGTTAACGATAATGCAACTTTCGAGGGTACGCCACGACGAATTGCCGTTTTGATAACGCGAGCTGCCGTACTAGCATGCCGCGAAGTCATATGCTTCAACAGCTTCTCACCAATTTTTCAAAAAATATTAATGTGATTAATAAAGAAACCTGAAACAAAAACATGAAAAAATGCTTCCTGATGAATCGGGAAAAAAGTTTACATTATAAATATACGTATAAAATAAATCGCAAAACCACAACAAAGGTAAAGACGCAAAATCTGCCTAAAAACTATCTCGGTCACAATTTAAAAAACCTTCAAGAGGGACAAAAAAAGAAAAAAAAATGCATAAAAAAAAAGAACAATATTTTTTAAATTCAGTAATTTGTATCATTTTCAATTTCAGAAAAGTTGAAAATACTCCTTATGCGAAGATAGGAATCGTTTACATGGAAGGAGACATTTCTCTTGGTAAAGCGAAAAAATTCATTTATTGGCACGTTATTGTATACTGCATTGAAACATACATAAATGCGAAATATCTTATTCACATGGCCACCAAGTATTAGTGAAAGAAACACACTGTTTTATCAATAAAAATCATAATCTACTCACATAAAATTTCAAAAATACTGAAAGTTAATCAATTATTTGATAATAAAACTCATACTCGAAATATAAAACTTCTATAGAAAATTCATGATACCTTTGAACAAAAATACGAAAACTACAAGCCCTACAGTGCATTATTTCATTAGCAATGATTACTCATTATAAATAAATATAAATTCAAAATGTTTGAAGTGGCAGAAGTACTCCAACAGGCACACTGCTTCTATTTCCGTATTCATCGTATTCAATGGTGCACATATCGGCTGGACCCATTGATATCAATGTTGATGGATAAAACTGGAAAAACAGAATTAAATACTTTTCGTATCAATACGAAAGTGACGAATGAAGAATGAATATTGATTGAACACTCTTCTAGTAGGCTACATTAATTAATATCAAGATCTTTTAATGAATTATGTCAAATGCTTTAAGCTGTTGTTTGATGAACAATTATATTGATAATTATCAAAGTCACGTTTCATGTGTCATTTCAATATGTTGCAGTATGTGCATCTATATGCACTAATATGTTGGAGAATTTCGGACACAACATAGATAAAGCAACAGCAAATGAATTGTTAATAAGAGTGGAAAGTGTATATTATAATTCAAGCATATAAAGGAAGAATAGAAATGAACGATCTCATTCCCAACTTTTCAGGATCATTTCATATGGAAAATTTTGACTCGTTTTAAAAACTTTTTCTGCTGCTAATAAACAGTTTAGTTCTAATTTGTAACTTTTGCAATCGTATATGAACATCTAAGTATCACAATCATCAACTTTTAAGATAAACATATACTTGGCCATCATTCCATGGTGCAAGGCACTTATCACCAATTTTCCAAAAAGGTATCCCTCCGTTGATCATTAAATTATTGAAAGGTTGTTGTTGCTGTTGTTCGTAAGTTGGCCGATAAATTGCATTTAATTGATAACTATGATTTTTATTCTCAAAAAATACAGTTGGCTGCAGAATATTATGATCTTCATCAACATCTATTAGTCCATTATCAACCGAAGAAAGGTGTAATGCCGCCAATTCTAAAAAAAAATATGTATATATATAAATATTATCCATATTTCATTACCATTTTAGGTAAAGCACAAATATGAAATCCTGAAAGTCTTGCCTGTGCCGTGAAATTTACGCATCTATGTTAGCAAGTAATTTATTTTCGTTAGGAATTATTGAAAGCAGGCATTAGAATGCTTCTGATTATAAGAATAAATATTTCATATTGTCTATAATTGCAATTTTCCTGGGTGAACCATCTATGCTTTAATTCCCAAATCCTATCAATTTTATCATAAAGTTAACGTAATAATTATCTTTAAATAAAGTTAACGTAATAATTATCTTTTATAAAGTTAACGTAATAATTATCTTTTAGATGAATTATTAAACAGCAAGAAATTAAAGAAATCAAATGCCATCCAAGAAAGACAAGAACTATAATTGTTCATAATAACTTGAAATATGTGCAAACAAATATGCAAAATTAAAATAAGAATTCATATAAAACCTTTGCTGGTCGCTGTAACCAACTGATAACTGTCCGCATAATCCGATCGAGATTTATCATTCATTACATCTATTGTACAATCTCGTTCGCGTCCCGATCGATTAAATTGTTTTCGATATCTTTTTGAATTTGAAATTTCGATTGTACGCAGGCCGGTGTTGTTCTCAGAAATCTGCCGATTGCTGAATTCTGATGTCGAAGCTACAAAATTAAACTGATGGGTATGAAGAATCGGCGGAAGTAAATCAAAATGTGAAATAATTCTGAATAATGACCCTTCTCATTAAATCTGCTCCTTTGTGATCGATTCATTCGCTGAATTTCGGCATTTTGCATATTTGCTTCAGTTCTCTTCACCTGAAATTGAATCTCTATATCAATAGTTAAACGACTTGTAACGATATGTTTTGGATGAAATTGATTTAAATCGGATCTTTTTAAAATTTCAACAATAACGATTATCACTTGATGAAAGATTATAAAATGAAGATGCAGAATCATTTATTCTATTTTGATTGTTTACTGAAATGTCAACATTCTCATTAGCAATAATACATGTTTTCAACACACTAAAAGTTTTGCTTAAAAAGAAACAGAAAGTAAGTAACGAAAATAAAGAAGTTTTAAAAAGATAAATTCACGGACTATCAATTTGAAAAAGAATAAACAAAGCATATTTATAATAATTACAAAAGCATTCTACTTATCTGCACAAAAAATCAATTAACCTGATCTTTATCAAAATTTTGCTGGCAAGGAGGCTTATCTGGAATGGAAACTTTCGGCTGCACGAAATCATAAAGAGTGAGAGGATTCGAAAGCCGATGAACCGGTGACAAATTTTTTTTATCATCACGGACAAAACGTCGGTTCTAAATTATCATAGAAGATTATTTTATTATTGATCATCAGTATTTTCAAACTATTATTTAAATTCGAATATTGAACATCGCTCAAAATATCTCCCAATATCAGCAAACAAAATATTAGACCCATTCAATGAAACTACCAGTTCAGACCGAAAATAATTTAAAAATATCCTCTTGAACGCTTTAAAACTAAAAGTGTTAAAAGTAAGAAGGAAAGAAACTCTATTTTCCATATCAGGTTTTGCTTTTATTATCGAATCTCTCTTGTTACTGTTATTCCATGAAGTTGATGCAGAATTTTCAAATGACTTCGGTTTTAACTGAAAAAGAAAAAAAAAAACTTTCTATTTAATTATGCTTCTTTTTAATTTATTGTGGAATTGATAGAAAGAATAAACAGATTAAAAATGGCCAGCTTGAAAAAAAAAAAAACCTATTGACTGTTCGACCAAAAGTAAACTATCAATTTTCTAATTTTTTCCTTAAATTATATAAATTACCTGACTTCGGGCAAACTTCTTTATGGCATTATTTCCGATAACTTGCTCAATTTGAGCTTTTCGCGCAGCATTAAAATCATCACCACGCTCATCAGTCATTTTTTTGCTTAATCCATTGATTACGTCATTAGCTCGAAACATTTTATTAGTAGCATTAAGCGGAAGGGAAGATTGCAGTAATCGCTGAAAAAAAAAAAAAAAAAAAAGGCTGGACTTCGAGAAATGATAAATAAAGATTGGAAAATTATGAACGAGATTAAAAATGCAAAAAATTATTGTGTTAAATGACGGATCGTTTTCTCCCCACTCTTTACTTTGATGATTTTATTGTTAATCACAAAAAACTAACAAGACTTCTTTTTGTTATCTCATTACAGAACTGATGAAAAAGTCACCAATGTCGAGCAATTAGCGATTTTTTACCTGCTTAGAAAATTGGATCCATTTCGGAGCATTGTTATCAGCGATTCGTATTGGTTTGTGTAGCCAATTCTACAAGTTCAACTGTTTTTACAAATTCTGAATTGGAAAAAAAAAAAATTTACAGTGCAAAAATTTATTATGAACACTCTTTTCTACGTATAAAAATACTGAAAGAAACTTTTTCCAGATTCCATTTCTCGACCATCTTTTCAACATTGCCACCCAACACTTGGCAATTAGTTTCGTTGATTAGCAACATTCCATTCTCAATTGGAATCTTTCCAATCAAACGAACTTTTGTGCCCGGTGGCGTTCCTGCGCTGGAAATTTTAATAACAATTGAAAAAAAAAGAATAAAATACAAAAATAAAGAATAATTTTTTAGACAATTTTTTCTGGGAGAACATTCGGTTGTTCGTTGTGTCATATAAGTTGTCATGTCAATGGATTGTCAGTGGTGTTCAGGAATTAATCAAACGGCGAAATTGAATCAGAAGAGATGTACTAAAATCTCATGCCATGATTACAATATTTCAGAGAGCATACTTCAATTTCGGTATAGGTTCAAACAGTAACGCTTGAATGCT
This sequence comes from Onchocerca flexuosa, assembly GCA_002249935.1. Taxonomy (NCBI): domain Eukaryota; kingdom Metazoa; phylum Nematoda; class Chromadorea; order Rhabditida; family Onchocercidae; genus Onchocerca; species Onchocerca flexuosa. The sequence continues at coordinate 235,749 of KZ271528.1, forward strand.
GGAAAAACCATCACTTAATTGAATCTTAATAAGACCATCAGTATGCACTGTTTCACTATACTTCGGATATGAGACATTCCGTTGCTTTATAACTTGAACAATCAAAGGCCCCTGAAGACAACATAATAGTTTCACAATTAAAGTCAATCTGCACTTCAATATGATGTGAAATTCAGAAATTAGGTGCGATACACTATGATTATTAAAGGATTTAATGGATAAATCTAGATCTTTTGGTTTTTACTGAATTGTTTTTCTCAACATTGATCTGTTAATACAGAAAAATGTATTTCGAGCCCTTATCTCCACATGCGTACTAATTTCTAGAATAACCGACCGATTACTCATCTCTTTCTTGTCTGATCACGAACGCCTGTCAACAAATGAAATCTATCTACTTACTTCGTATCACTAAAATTGATAAAGCCAAAATAGTAGTTAACAAAGAAAACATAAAGAAGGAAAAAAAAATCTCTGGAATATAATGAGAATGAAAAAAAAATTGCAAAATTCGGGAAAAAAATTAAAAAAATATTTGAAAAAAAAAAAAAAAATCAAAATATAAATGGAAAAAATTAAAAAAATATTTGAAAAAACTGAAATAATAAGACAAATAACACAAGCAGTGAGTGCCTTTGTATGAATTTAACGTACCTTAAATTCACCTAACTGTTTATTGATACGATCTGAAAGTAATGGCAAAGCATATTCACGCATATCAGCCTGAAAAAAATAGGAAAAAAACCTAGCATTATATTATTAATTCATTCACCACAAGTAGAAAGTCAGAATAAAATGTGTAAAACTTCATTTAAATAAAAAATTGTAACTTAAAATAAATATCTTAATCAAAGGTAATTTATTTCCATATACTGGATGGATCCAAAAATGATTACATACATCTAATAATTCTTTAAGTTCGAAAAAAATATCGGACAGAAAAGAAATGAAAAATGTCGTTTATGCTTTTATACCTAGGAGATGAAATTTCCAAAATGGTCAGAAACCCATTAGAAATGAGGAGTCTCCCGGTTAATATTGCTCAAATCATAGCACATGAACATATCATAAGTTGCACATGTGGGATCGCGAATGAGCGTGATTCTATCTTCCGATTTTCAAAAATAACAATACCTAGATAGATAATTACTGCTTAAAATAAAAAAAAAAAAAAGTGCAAACTAGATTTCTGAAATTAATTGGAACAAATTTCATAATTACAGCTAAAAAGAAAAAGGGGAAAATTGTTCAATGATTTCAATGGAACAGTGGTACAAGAATATCAGACATATTCATTGTACTTTCTTTTTTCCTATAAAATGCTCATAATGTTAATTATTTCACATTCACATTTAATCGTTCAATTTCTTCTTTCTTTTTTCTACAATTTTTATAATTTTCTTCGAAGAACGTTTAAAAAGTAGGACAGGCAGGAGAAAAAAAAAAGAACGAGAGTAAACTTACATCGAGAAGTTGCTTCTTCAACTGATTAACATCCTGTATTCTTGGAATTGGTTCACCCATAAAATCACTGAGTTGATTTCCATCAATTGGCCATCCCTCACATACCAATAATTCTTCCAGTGCATCTCCATTCATCTGTTAGTAAATGATATATTTCAATTCAATAATAATACACTTACGCAAAATGTACGTGAAATTCTGGTTTAAATAGACAAATAAATAAAGAACAATTGTAAGAATAACTTTGTTCTATACATTATTCCAACTATGTCTACAGGAAAAGTTACAGATGTGTATATTTGAGAAAGATAAGTTTTCAAACATTCTTTCGTGATAAAATCAAATGAAAATTAGCAAAATTTGAAAAGTCATCAAACACACTATCATAAAAGATAAAAAGTTTGACCAAAAAAATCCTATTGGATGTAAATAATCATTTTTTTTTTTAGTGAATATTCTGAAATATATCTTGAATACAACAACGCATAATTAATAATAATAATATTTACGAAACGGACGATACAATTAATCTAACTTACATTTCTGATTAATTATCATTTGACCTACGTTTCGCAATTAAATACAAATGAAATGTAAGAACGAGAACGATAAATTCGATTTAATAAAGAAAATCTATCACGGGAATCCGTTTTTTTCTTCAACTGTTTTTTATGTAAAAATAGAAGGTGGTCATTATTCTCTCAATTTTTCTTAGCAAAAATAAAACGAAAAAGGTCGAGGTAAAATACGGAATTAACAGGGAAACTTGGAATGATAAATGTTACGAAATTTTGAGTTTAATTCGAAAAAAATTACAGAAAGCATGAAAAAACATAACACCAACCGTTATATGAAATAATGAAATGAAACTGAAACATGAGTCATGAAATCATACATTATATAGGACGGAGATATATTATTTTTACAAAATCTGCCAACTGATTGGTTTCACTGAACCGGAACAGAACGTTAAATGATCGAATAAACAGAAAAACCGAAAAAGAATAATTTTCACTGCTAATCATTATGCAGTGTCACTTGTGTATCCGCCAGAAAGTTAATTTTAAGCTCAATTATCAATTATCAAATAAACAAAATCATTAAAGGTAAATTTTCCGGAAATTAAATTAATCCCAACTCTTGACTAATGTGACCGGAAATTTAAATGTATAGTGACCATGAAGAGTTTATGATCAACTAACTGATTCAGTTCAGTTCGAATTAACCGGAGAACCGACTAATATTCTGATTTATCCTACCGAATACGCTTTTCGCACTTCGAATACAAACCGTTTGCAGATGGTTACTTTCCTCAACCGATTGCTGCAACCATCTTAAATACGGGCCCGTTGCAAGTGGTTGTGTTTTTGATCCGTGGAGCTTTGGATTGATCTTTGATCCACCATTTATGGATTTTCATTCATATCTGTTTGCTAGTAACGATTCCATATCTTCCAAATTATACCATACGAATTGATCTTTCACTTCCACTCTCCACGCAATTACCATCAATAAAAGCTGTTTTGCCTTTTCCAAGTGATTGGTTTTTCTCATACTCGTTTTCCTCGTAATCACATACCAACAAAATGCTATTTCGCCTGCTTTATTATTCTTTGTTATCTCCTCAAGTAATTGATCTTTCATACTCGTTCTTCGTGCAATTATTGTCAATAGCATGCTATTATCCTTTTTTTTTTATTCTTTGTTGTTTCTTCAAGTTTTATGCTAACCTAAGTAATGGCATATATCCACTGACTCAGTTATTCCAACTCCTTACCCCATTTTTATTCATTCATGCAATTTCCTGATTTTAACCGGAGTGGAAATCGTTATCATTTGAGAAATTTCCGATAGTTCAATGCAATGTTAAGTCTAACGGGAATAGGAATCATTATCGACGAAGTTTGTGACGTAGTTTAACGATTCCATACTTGTACGTCCAGAGTTTCCGTAGCTCATTCTCCGTCATAAATCCAATCGGAAAGAAGTCGTTATCGCCTGAGAGTTTGTGTAACAGTAGGAAATTTCATATTGCCAAAATCTCCGGTAGCTGGACTCAAATTCAAAATTTCAGATAAACATAGATGATTTAATAACCGGAATCGTATTCTTGAAAGTATAGTCACTATACATGATCATAGCATAGTGATTTGTGTCGAAATGAATTAGGTCTTGTAGCTGCAAAGCAAATGGCATATCTGAAAGCTATTACATTTTAGCAAGTTTTTTTTCTTTCTTGTTTTTTTATGTTTTCATGATGAAAGCGAATGCAAAAAAGAAATTGGTCAAAAAAGCTACGAAATTGATCAATACTGAAAATGTCATCGATGGCACTACGCGTTTTGAAAATATGGCAAGGTTAGTTTTGGATACTTTTTTCTTTATTAAATAAATTAGCATTAATTTTTCTTTTCCTTTTCTTTCTTTTTGTTTTTTTTTTTTTTTTTTTTTTGTGGATTAAATTTTGGAGAAGTTTACAGAAGAAAAATTCTTATATGCATTAGAAGTTGATCGTTTGCTCTTATTTTAATTTTTTTTTTTTTTTAATATATGGTTAATAATACTTTGCTTTATTTAATTTCAAAAAAAGAAAAGAAAAATGAGATACTTACAGTTTTTTTTTATATTTTGTTTTCTACACACAATATTAGATCAGTAATATCTTTTTGTAATTTATTCTCGAAGAAGATCTGACAAACACTTTACACGATTATCATTTGCAATTTTTTCCTATGCAGTATTAGTTGTTAATTAATTTCCAGTGAAAAAGTTCGTTTTGCGTTCTCTTGGGGAACACATTTGAATGATGAGGAATTTGAATGGGTTTTCCAATTATTCGTGGCCAACATGCGTGCAATGTATCAGATATCTCAATGGGGTTACGATGAATTGAGCAAAAAACAAGAACTTCGAGCTACTACGTCGAGGTATTTGTAGAGCTTCATCTGAAGGATAATATAAGGAATAAAAATATTTGCATTTAAATAACTTTTTTCGATTTGAATGAAAGAGATGAGGTTATTGATTCCAGAAAAGGATTGCTTCCTGAGTTTCTATTATTATTCAATCGACTTGACTATAAGTTGGATATCTTAATTAATGGAAATAATTTACGTAATGTTCTCGTTTCATAGAAAAATATTTCTGAAACGTATTGAAGTATGGTACAATATTTGTCATCTTAAACTTTGCTGTTTCATATTATTGTCTTAACTTTATCATTCTTTATGGACAGTTTGATAGAAGTACTACCTACAGATATATCATTGCGAAGAATACAAATGATAAACCGATCGCTTATTTGCACTATCGTTTTGATATTGATTTCGATTCAGCTGTATTATATTGGTTAGTAAATTGTTATCATTCGTTTCAAGGATGATGAAACATAATATTGTCAAATAATTACAGTATCACTTCATCGATATCTTATCATGATGTGATAATTTATTGATGGAAGCATGATGAAATATAACGAAACATATGTTTAAAGTTTTATATAAGCTCAAATAGCATTGCTACGTATTATCTGGTTGGGATGAAATCATTATTTAACTAAATCCACAGTTACTTACAACATTTACATCTGATTGATTATTTTGGTAAATCTATATTATACGATCTTAACATTTTGTAAAAATAGGTTCGAAGAGATGGCGTTTAATGTTGCTTATGCTGTGATTTTTGCTTTTCAAAAATTGAATATAAAAGTTCTTTTTGTTTAAAAAGAAATTTTTTCTGTTGTTTTCTAAATCCTTTTATTTCAGTTATGAAATACAGGTGGAGGACGAATATCAGGTTAAAGGTATTGGATCGGCTCTTTTATCCATTGCTGAATGTCTTGGGAAGAAGTAATTCTTATCATTTTATGTTTATATATATATATATATATATATATATTTTTTTTTAGAAGGAAAGAAGTGAAAGAAAAGAGAGCAGTATAGTGCATCAGCTAACGTTGAAATAAAAAACTGGATATGTTTTACTAGATTCAAAGTTATAAAAGTTTGAGAACTTGGAAGAATTGCTAAAACTAAATTTATGTCAACTTTGCAATAAGTTCTGTTGCACACTAACCTTTTAATAGGGAATAGTTTTCAAAAGTCTTTCAATCCTAACATAATGAAGATGGCAAAATTTAGATGATACATATTTGTTTGAAATAAATCGGGAGTAACTCTTAGCTTCTCATTAGCGTTAAACGCAAGACATCGAGTATCACATGATCTGGTTGTCAGATTTTATTTGCAATTGCTTTTCATTATTATGCGCAATTCTGAGTTAGTGAACTAGCGGTAATTATTAAAATTACTCATAAAAATTTGGCGATACCTATTAAAATAATTATTAACATTTGATTTGATTATTACTAAAATTGGATTTTTCAAAATTGAATTTTTGATATGTTAATTGCTTAGAATGTTGGGTAATTTCAGGTTGTCAATGGACAAACTGATGGCGACAGTGTTCGCATTTAATGGAAATTCTCTTGCTTTCTTTCACAAGAATGGCTTTACTGTTGATTCATCGTGTCCGGATGATGGTGATTATTTGATTTTATCAAAATCGTTATCTGATTGAGATCTCAGTTGATATAATTATCTCATGATTTCACGTTTAAAAAATTCATTTCATGCTTTACCTGTATATGAACCTTGTTTTTGCTTTATTATAGTTGATATAATTTACTATCAGTTGAAAAAAAAAAGTACAGATTTGTGCAGAATTAATGGTCTATTACAATTCAGGAAAAAAACAATATTTCAAACCCAAGTTATAGAGCACCTGAAAAAAGCTATTGTCGTTTATATACAATGTAAATATGCATATACATATATATATATATATATATATGAAAATGACATAACCGTTCAATCAGTTGTAAAAAAAGTAATAAATATTAGTTCAATTGTAAAAAAAAAAAATAATTAGGAAATATTAGATAATCGCAAGGCCGTCTTCTTCCGCCATATTGAGTTGGTACTGTAGTAGAAATACAAGCATTGACAAAGAAAACAAAAGATAGAAAAATTGCTAGCGAAAATATTAGCTTGGTTTTTGATGATAAGGATTGAAGATGGGCTTAAGATTAACTGAGTGTGCAAGTATAAACATTCAGTTGTTAAATTGTTAGGATTGGTTAAATTATGTTATATATCATTCATTCATAGTTGAGATCGTATTCTGTTTAGAACAATTAAATTGCAATTTCAGTATTTAGTGCAATTTGTTATATTCGGTCAAGTTGATTATTTTTATGTTTATTGATTTGTATATGTGCTCACTTTTTTTTTGAATGCATTAATGTTAATTTTGTTCTAGTAATAAAATCGAATGATAACTGTGGTTTTGCTTCTTACATCCTATTTTTCTTATCCTTAATTTAATCAAATTTCGACGAAATTATTTGTAACGAGATGATCCATGATATATCACCCTATGTGAAAACGGCGAATACGGCAAACTTCAGTTCACCTTTTTTTCATTAAAAGACTCTCTAATACCAGTGTCCATTTTCCTAAATCATTTTCAGCGGTTCTTCTTACTAAATCATGAAAAAAATTTTTAGCTGGTGTGCGATTATTAGGAATAATAGCTCATTTCAAAACTTCATTAATTTCCATAAAAAAAAGGAGGGGAAGGAGTTAAGCAGCAGAAATGATTTAAAATTGTGAGAAATATTGGGAGTTGAAATATATTTAAAATCATCTAATCCAATAAAAAATTGTTGAAACAAATAGTGTATTATCGTTGCACAAGAATTCTAATTTCATCAACTACTGATCGATCTCAAGTATCCATTGTATTGGTAATAACCTTAGGCATTATTAATTGATTTTCACCGTATCATCAGAGCAAAGTGATTGCCCTACCTCACCGTATCATCAAAATAAAAGTACGGTGGTTTACAATATATTATTAAAATTTTGAATATCAATTCATATTTCGGCAATAGAATACATCTGCTATGCATACAAATACAAATACAAATACAAATACAAATACAAATACACACACACACACACACACACACACATATACATATACATACAAACAGTACCGCTATGTCCTCATTTGATGACAAAAAGTCTCAATTTCGAGGATTCTGAGCAAAAGTTGGCAGCTTGTATAGGAGAAGAAAGTTCATTGTACCCGCTTGATCACGAAACCGAATCCTAATTACCGCTATCTTCATCCTGGAGCAAAAAGGTACTGGAATTGTGGTGGTACTGTAGGAAACAAATTGTCCGGTATCGTATGGTTCTTGACAAATTTCACAAACTAAAAATAAAATAAATGTACATATGAGTGAAAATAAAAAAGAAAAGGAATATCTTTGATACTTCGAAAAAATTCTTCAACCAAAGTGATGCATTTGTATTTTTCTATCTTTTTTCTTCTCTTTTTATTTCTTTTCTTTCCAATCATAATTATTTTGCAAAAAAAAAAAAATCCCTCATCTCAAAAAATTTTCAAAAATTGAATAAATTTTTCACTTCTTAATGATTAGATCGATTCAATATAATAAAAAATAAATTTCATGAATTAAATACCTCTTTTTTGAGAGCATCTAACGCGCCACCTGTATTTACCCATCGCTGCCACCTTTGCAAATTATCAATACCAATGGTCCGATCAATATGGCCTAGCAATTTAGCTTGACTGTCTAATTTTTCGCTACCCAGTGCAACCTAAGATTAAAATCACTGTTGCGATTACTGTAACCGTATATATATATATGCATATATATATATA